>CM031236.1:337600246-337830431 GCA_018340775.1 Taxus wallichiana var. yunnanensis
ATTTTAAAATTATTTATTACACAAATGAAATGAAATCTCTTCTCAACGTTGCAATTACACTTTCCAAAATGCTACCAGAATGATAAATTTCTGTGTGACTTAAAGGATCTAAAATAAGATTACAAGGGGAGGATGCATAACTATGTTACAGTATATCATCTTGACAACAGATACTAAAATGCTCATGATTAACAAAATTAGTTCAAAGCTCATCAAATTTATTTGCAAGGAAAATAGATCTACAGTTTTGGTGATTTTCAATGTATGTACACTTGCAACCATCCTGACATGACTAAATTTGAAGGCTCCAAGAAAGTAACTGGTTTCTCCAATGAGTTCTTGGGAAAATTGTTTTTCTTTCAGCTCTCTTTTTATTCAAACAATTTTGAGAAAATTTTAAGCCCCCTTTTACATGGTTAGTTTCTTCATTTTTATACAATTCTATCCACTCATTAAATTTATAAATTTCCCCCCAAAAGCATGAATATTCCAGGGAATATTCCCCTTTACAACATATATTTTAAACCACGCTATTCTTTTGAAAATGTTTTGTTTAGTGTTGTCAGTGTAAGAATTACGAGCCTTTTTCAATTTTCTTTGTTTGTGTATGACTGGGATACTGGTCACCACTTTTGGAAAATTATTTAATCATTATTTTCACTTAGTGATTTTATAATCACTTTTATGATATTTGAGAACTTCTAGGTGATTCGATATGACAGATACTCTTATCTACTTTCTAAGAATCTGTCTTGGGTGTTGCATGCACTTAGTTTCACGTCTTTTTGGCTTAATCATCACACATGGTTCTTGTCAAATCATATTAATTCATCAATTATTCTCACTCCTAATTCATTTCAAATCTTAATTTTTCTTCGTGTGAGCTGAGAAAATCTTCCTTCATCTAATGGGAAATATTTCTCTCAACTAAATCAATATGCACCATTCTTACTATAAAACTCATCTCTACCCTTTCACCACTATGCATTTCTTTCCCTATCCTGAAGGTAAAGAAATTTTTCATAGTTCTTATCAGAAAAATGGTGAAGGTGCTTGTGGAAAATAGTCTGAAAGAGATTTCTTCAAAATATTTAAACCAAATCTTTGACTTACATGGTCTGGATGAAGCCTTTGTCAAATCTTTTTTTGATATAACACATCCAGGGGATACTAGAGGGCCTTTGAATTATCAATAAGTTCAGCTTACACTCCTCCCAAGGTTAATCAGAATCAATCATGTCTTCTCATCCTTTCAATCCATGTATTTTCATATTTTTGGTGGGAACATCAAAAGGCTCCTGAAGACTTGAAGAGATTTTGGATTGAAAGGAGGCCTCAAGTGTCTAGGAAGACTGATTTTTAGTGTCCCTTTTTATGTAATGAATATTTTTGTTGAAGGATATCCCCAAGGAATCTTATGTGTTGTATGACAAGTCTTCTATTGATACAATGCCAACCATTTATCATAAATAGATTTAACCGGAGTGGAGGATTATTTCTATGGAAAAAGGTCAAGAAGGACCCATGCAATCACAACCATTCACAATACTAGTACCATATTTGGGTAAGAGAAGGGGTGAGTCAAGCTCCCAACCCCCAATTATCATTTCTGATGGAGAAGAGGAAATTTATTTATCTTCTCACCACTCTAGAGCAACAATTTCTTCTGCCAGAGACAACAGGGGAAGGTTTGTTGTTTGGTCTTCCACTCATTCAAAGCACATTGTTATCCTTTATTAGAGCATGAATTCTCAGGACCTCATCTGGTTCCTTCTCCAAGAGAACACCCACCCTCACAAGGAGATGGAAATTTGAATCTAGCTCAAGATCTCTTGTTCCGCCCAGCCCCCAAGGTGCAGTTCTTGCTCTTCCAACCACTCCAGACATTCCTTCTCAGTCTATTCCTAGTAATTCTACCCTTCATAAGGGAAAAGGGAAGAAAAAATTCTTCATAGGTGGTTTGGATCTTCTAGACTGGGTGTCTTCCTATCAAAAGAAGAAAATTGAGCTAGAAAATATCATGAACAGTCCTAGAATGACTCTTGAGTCATTGATGGATATGGGGATGTCTTGGGATCTAGTGGGGTCCATTGTATTTGTCCAAACAGCACAGGGCTCAAATGAATTCATGTTGAGGAAGAAAAACTATTGAACAAACTCCCTCCACTAGGGGAAATTTCAAATAAGGAATAAAGGACATTTGAACATTGTCTTTCCTTCGGTGTCTTTACTTTCAAACATGTACACCACCTTCTTTGTCATGGGTTGGGGCCCCTATAGAACCCCATTTTGTTCCCTTTTTAACATGTAGAAAGTACAAGCATCTCAATAGTTTATATGCTTTTACAAATGGACATAAGAAATATAAAAAACTAATGCATTGTATCAAATTACAATTGATATTAGAGAACAATGAATTTCAAAGTAATATTCATCCTTCATGAAATAAAAATATCAAATAAAACACTAGTCAAAAATGAAATATGGAAAGGGACTGTATTTTTAAGAACAACAAGTCTAATATTGTTCATCATCTTGTATGTCTGCACCCTTTTCTTCTTCATTTTCCTTTCTTGCTTATTCTTCTTCTTTACGGAAAATTTACCACATATGCATCATATATTTGAAAAATATCATTGATTTCATCTTCGTCTGGTCATGTATGGTGTTGGAAGATCAATGTTTGTCTTACTATTGTTGTTAGAAATATTTTCATTGATGTCAAAGGATTAATCATTGATGTATTTGGTTAATGGAGATGTGTAACGGAAGTTGATGGAAATATTGACGGATGTTGACGATGGAATTTGTGAGAACTATTGATGGATGTTGGCGGAAATATTGACAAATGTTGACGATGAGAAGTTGATGGAACTATTGACGGATGTTGATGGAAATGGTAGAAAAAGTAATGAAATAACCAGCGGAGTATAGAAAGGCTGAAAATGAATGTTTAACTACATGAAAAGAAGTATTGTTGCATGGTATAAGCAAGATATACATAGTTGTACATATGAGAAAGATACCAGCATTTTAATGCATTCATATGCCATGTTTCATGGTGAAAAATAAGATTTAATGATGGTGTGCAAGTGATTTAATGATGAAAAAAATTTATTAAAGAAAGGGCCTACGCATTTAATGGATTATATTGCATTGTTTAATGTGCATTTAATAATTTTTAAGGGCTTCATTAATATCTTTTGGTTTTAAGTCGACTAATGCAATTAATTAAGTTGTGTTAATTAAATAATGGAAAGGTTGTGTTGGTTAGAATGATGTGTCTTTTTGAAAGGATGTGAGAAGGATATATAAGGAGATAGAATCATTTGATTTTAAAAAGCACACATATTGAATATTTTGTGTGAAGAGAGAAAAGGAAGAGCAGAATATGAAATAAAAAGGAGTGAAGGGCAGATTTATTTTTGATGAAAAGTTGCAGCGATTTATTTATGTGAAGGGACTGAAATAAATAAAAAAGGATATTCTAAGCAGCAGTTTTGTTCTATCACTTGTTGAAGCAACAACAACATAAAAGATAGAAAAGAGTTTGTTTTTGTGAGGAAGGTTGGTGCCTTCATATTTGAAGAGATAGGTGTGTCTTGCTGATTTTGTGCTCCTATAGGTTGGTGCCTACAAAAATTGTAATTTGGGGATTGGTGTCTCCCATAGGTTGGTGCCTACAAACATTTGAGAAATATAATAAAGAAGATTTTCTCCGTGGTTTGCTCCTGAAAGGGTTTCCACGTAAATCTGTGTCTATTCTGATGTGTTGGTTTGCTTTGCATTCATTGATTGCTTTGATATATTCTCTATGAAACTAATTAATTGTGATTATGGATCTGAGATTAAGTGTTAAATTTAAAAGAATATCATAATACTGATTCACCCCCCCTCTCAATATTATCTTGTGCTTAACAATTGGTATCAGAGTGGGTGCCTTCAGGAACAATCTAACAATTGGAAGGTAGATCTCAGAAGCACATATGACTACTCATCAAGTACAAGAAGGTTTTTCTTCAAACAAGGCTCCATTGTTTGATGGAACAAACTATGCATTTTGGAGCATAAGAATGAAAACATATCTAATGGCACTAGGGTTTGATATTTGGCAATCAGTAACAGTTGGATATACAATCCCATCAGTTCCACCGACAGATCAAGCTGGAAAGAAGGCTTTTGAAAACAATGCCAAGGTGATGAATGCTATCCTATGTGGCCTGTCAAAATCTGAGTTTGTTAAAGTAATGCAATGTGACACGGTGAAGGAGATATGGGACAAACTTTGAACTATCTATGAAGGTGATGACAAGGTTAAAAGGGCTAAGCTTCAAACTCATAGGAGACAATTTGAGAGCCTAAAAATGAAGGATGAGGAGAATGTTGCAGCCTATCTTCTTTGTGTGGATGAGGTTTTCAATGCCCTAAGAGGGTTAGGAAAAAATATTGAAGAATCCATAATCGTTCAAAAGATTCTAAGATCTCTACCATTAAGATTTGATGCTAAGGTGTCTACCATTGAAGAAATGAAGGATCTTGATAAGTTGAGCATGGACGAACTACATGGAATACTGACCATGTATGAAATGAGGACTAAGTCAAATAGACCATCAAAGAAGGAAGCTGCATTCAAAGTCTCAAAGAAAGAGAAAATCAAAGAACCTGAGTCGAATGAGAACTCAAGCAGCGAAGAAGATGATAAAGAAGCCTTGTTCATTCGAAAGTTAAAGAAAGGATCTAGAAAGTACAAAGGTAAGTTACCATTTAAATGTTTTAACTGTGGTAAAATTGGTCATTTTGTGGCTAAGTGTCCAGAGAAAGAAGATAGTGATGATGAGGAAAGAAAACCTAAATTCAAAAGGGAATTCAAGCAAAAAAAAGGAAAGAAAAGATTTGGAAAGAAAAATAAAAGCTTATATTCAAAAGGAAGTAGTAGATCATCCAAAGAAAGTGGGATAAGTGACTCAAATAGTGATAATGAATAAATATTATTCATGGCTATAAAAGATGACTTAGAAAGAGATGAAGACATGGAAGAAAAAGGTGAAGTGAATATTGAAGAGGAACTTATCTGTGCCTTGGGAGAGTTGAAATCTCTTTAAAAGAAAAATCGAAACAAAAGGTACAGATCCTAATGTATGAAGAAGAAGATCATAAATTTGAAGCTAAGATATCACAATCTCTTGAAGAATCGGAAAGATGATCGTGGATCTAAAAACCCAAATTGAAGAAGCAAAATGAGTTGAAGAAGAATTAAGAAATCAGCTAAGGACTAAGGAAGAAGATTGTGAAAAGCGTGAGTCAGAGATCATTTCTTTGAGAAAGGACTTGGAAAAGGAAAATGCTAAAGTTACAAGTAATCTAAAATTTGAGAAAATTATTGAGATACTAGATGAAATTTTGAACCAATAGAATTCAACATCTGACAAGACTGGTCTTGGATATATGGAAAGACAATATACCACTAAAACAAAAGGTATAGAGTCGTCGAAAGGGACAAGAGCAGAGAAGTCAAAGACCTATGCAGAGACACTCAAGGAACCTATGAAGAATGAAGAGTTGAAAAGGGAGAAGAGCTTTATGAAGATCAACACTTCTTACAAGGAAAGCAAAGATGAGAACAAGTTTAGAAGACCAAATCCTCCAAGATATACTCACATGTTAAGGTTTTAAAATTCTTTCTATGGATATTACTTCCAATGTAATAATTTTGGTCATAAATCAATAGATTGTAGAATACGGTTGAGAGACAAAAATATAAAGAACAAAGGTGTGTATGGATTCTCAAATATAAATCACAACTCCTTTGCTCCTTTATTGGACTATGTTGAAGATGTTGTTTGTTATAACTGCAATAACTATGGTCATATGGCAAGATTTTGTAGAAGTGATTTTGTAGAACCATCCAAATCAAACCAGAAGGTAAATACTCCAGAAATAAAGAAGAAAGAAGATAAAAAAATTTGGAAATAGAAGAAAGAGGATGATGGGAAAGATAAAGATAAATCTATGCTTGTTCAAATAGCATTCCATGCACGGGATGAAGGGCGGTTGTGGTACATTGATAGCAGATGTTCAAGACATATGACTGGAGATAAAATTAAGTTCATCTCATTGAAGAAAGTAAATGAAGGTACAGTAAAATTTAGTAATAACACTAAAGCAAAGATCATTGGAAAAGGTACAATGAGTCTTGATAATGGTAAAACAAAACAGAGAATGTTTTATATATTGATGGATTAAAGCATAATCTCTTAAGTGTAAGCCAAATGTGTGATCAAGGACACACACTTAAGTTTTATGCTGAAGGGTGTGAGATAAGGAAGGCAGACATGGGAGAGTTAGTATTATATGCACATAGAACCAGAAATAACCTATACATGCTCGGAGAAGTAAAAGGAGAGAAATTTTTTCTAAGTCAGG
Source organism: Taxus wallichiana var. yunnanensis (assembly GCA_018340775.1). NCBI lineage: Eukaryota > Viridiplantae > Streptophyta > Pinopsida > Cupressales > Taxaceae > Taxus > Taxus wallichiana. The sequence continues at coordinate 337,606,670 of CM031236.1, forward strand.
TTGAAGAGAGTTGGCTATGGCATAGAAGGATGGGGCATATAAATTTTGATAATCTTGTGAAAATCAGCAACAAGCAGGTTGTGCGGGATATGCCTAAGGTAACGAAACCTACAAGTACTCTATGCAAGTAATGTCAACATGGAAAGCAAACTAGAGCAAGGTTTAGAATGAAGGAGTATTCGACCACCAAACCACTAGAGCTGATTCATACGGATTTGTGTGGACCTACCAGAATAGAAAGCATACAAGGTGAGAGTTATTTCATGTTATTCATTGATGACTACACTAGAATGACTTGGGTAGCCTTTCTAAAAGAAAATTCAGAAGCATTTGATAAGTTCAAAGCTTTCAAGGCTTTAGTAGAAAATGAAACCGGATTGAAAATAAAGTGCCTAAGGTTAGATCGTGGAGGTGAGTTCACCTCAAATGAATTCATTGAATATTGTGAAGATCATGGAATCAAAAGACAATACTCAGGTGCAAGGACTCCACAAAAAAATGGAGTGGCATAAAGAGGGAATCGAACCATCCAAGAAATGGCTAGAACCATGTTAAATGAATCTAAGCTATCAGATAAATTTTGGAGAGAAGTGGTAAATATGGCTGTTCATATCATGAATAGAGGGAAAATCGGAGTTAATCATGACAAAACTCCTTATGAATTGTGGAAAGTAATACATTTCTTGTAAAATATTTCAAAGTGTTTGGGAGTAGATGCTATATTAAAAGAAATGAAGAGAACTTGGGAAAATTTGATTCAAGAGTGGATGAAGGATTTTTTCTTGGCTACTCTATTAAAAACAAAGCTTACAGATGCTATAACAAAAGACTACAAACTATAGTAGAAAGTGTAAATGTGAGAGTGGATGAAATCGTGAATCAAAAAGCTAAAGAACCTACAGAAGAGCCCTTGGAAATACCGAGGTAGTAGAAGAAAAAGAAGAGGAAGAAGATGTTGAAAAATAAAGTAAATATGAAAGGTAGGACACCAAATCACCATCTCGCTTTTTTAAGAAGAATCATGTTGAAAGTCAAATCATTGGAAACCTTGATGATGGAGTATAGAAAAGAAGAAGAATTATAAGTGCATTAGAACTAGTAAATTTATCATTATTATGCAAAATAGAGTGAAGAACTTTGCGAAGCCACCATGATAAACATTGGATAAAGTCAATGGAGGAAGAGTTAGATCAAATTGAGAAGAATGAAACATGGGAACTTGTACCTAGGCAAAGGATCGAATGTGATTGACACTAAGTGGGTATTCGAAATAAATTGAATGAAGATGGGAAAGTCATTCGAAAGAAGGAAAGGTTAGTATGTAAAGGGTATGCTCAAGTAGAAGGTGTTGATTTTGAAGAAACCTTTTCTCCTATTGCTAGATTAGAAGCAATTAGAATGCTTCTTGCTTTTTTGGTATTCAATAACTTCAAAGTCTAGCAAATGGATGTCAAATCAGCATTTTTAAATGGGAAGTTAGAAGAAGAAGTATACATAGAATATCTTGAAGGGTTCCTCGTATCGAGAAAATGAACATTATGTGTGTAAGTTGAAAAAGGCCTTGTACAAATTAAAACAAGCTCACAGAGCATGGTACTCAAGCATTGATAAGTACCTACAAGACCAAGGGTTCAAGCCGGGACTTGCTTTGATATAAATATTTACATTAAAATTGAAGGTGAGCACTAAATGATTATTGTTGTATATGTAGATGACATAATTTTTGAGGAGACAATGAGGAAGTGTCCAAGAAATTTGTTAAAGGCATGCAAAAGGAGTTTTAGATGTCTATGTTGGGAGAGTTATCATTTTTCCTTGGATTGCAAATTTCTCAATCTGATAAAGGAATATTTATATCCCAAACCAAGTATGTGAAGGAAATGTTGAAGAAATTTGGTATGGGGGAATGTGCACCTGTTAGCACACCTATGGCTACCGAGACTAAGTTGAGTAAAGATGATGAATCTCTGAATGTTGATTAAAATCTCTATAGATCAATGATTTGGAGTTTACTATATATGGCGGCATGCTAACCAGACATCATGCAAGCAGTGGGTATGGTTGCTCATTTTCAAGCAGGGCCAAAAGAAACACATGTGCAAGCTATAAAACACATATTTAGATATCTAAAGGGAACTACAAATTATGGGTTATGGTACCCAAGGGGTAAAGACTTCACATTGGTAGCTTAAACTGATTCAGATTGGGCAGGATGTGTGAATGATAGAAAAATTACAAGTGGAGGGGCATTTTCCTGGCGGCGATGACTGGTATCGTGGTTAAGTAAGAAGCAAAACTCGTATCCTTATCCACAGCAGAAGCAGAGTATATAGCAGCAGTGTTATGTTGTACTCAAATTTTATGGATGAAGCAAACCTTAAAAGATATCAAAGTAGAGTATGATCATCCAATCTCCATATTGTGTGATAATACCAGTGTGATAAGTATTTCAAAGAACCCGGTTATGCATTCCAGAACAAAGCATATTCCCATAAGATATCACTTCTTAAGAGAGTAGGTGGCAGAAAAGTAGGTAAAGTTGGAATTTGTTGCTACATCCGAACAGATAGTCAGATATCTTCACCAAGCCACTTCCAAAGGAGACATTTGAATATCTATGATAGAAGTTGGGAGTAATATCCTTTACTTCTTCCCATTGAAAAATCAAGAGAAGCATCGGTTGAGGGGGAGCTAAACATTGCAATATTTAGCTCCTAGATTGGCCCTTTGCCATTGATGTCAAAGGGGGAGAATGATTGTAAGGGGGAGTTACAGCAAGGGGAGTTGCAGAAAAGTTTTTTTTGAAGGTTGCCATCAATGACAAAGGGGGAGATTGTTGGAAATATTGTCATTGATGTCAAAGGCTTAATCATTGATGTATTTGGTTAATGGAAATGTGTAACGGAAGTTGACGGATGTTGACAACGGAAGTTGACGGAACTATTGATGGATGTTGATGGAAATATTGACGGATGTTGACAATGGAAGTTGATGGAACTATTGACGGATGTTGACGGAAATGGTAGAAAGTAACGGAAATAACCAACAGTATAGAAAGGCTGAAAACAAAAGTTTAACTACATGAAAAGAAGTATTGTTACATGGTATAAGCGAGATATACACAACTGTACATATGAGAAAGATATCAGCATTTTAAGGTGTTCATATGCCATGTTTCATGGTGAAAAAGAAGATTTAATGATGGCTGGCAGCGATTTAATGATGACAACAATTTTATTAAAGAAAGGGCCAGCACATTTAATGGAGTATATTGCATTGTTTAATGTGCATTTAATAATTTTTATGGGCTGCATTAATTACTTTTGGTTTTAAGCTGACTAATGCACTTAATTAAGTTGTGTTAATTAAATAATGGAAAGGTTGTGTTGGTTAGAATGATGTGTCTTTTTGAAAGGATGTGAGAAGGATATATAAGGAGATAGAATCATTTGATTTAAAAAAGCACATATATTGAATCTTTTGTGTGAAGAGAGAAAAGGAAAAGTAGAATATGAAATAAAAAGGAGTGAAGGGAAAATTTATTTTTGATGAAAAGTTGCAGTGATTTATTTATGTGAAGGGACTGAAATAAATAAAAAAGGATATTCTGAGCAGTAGTTTTGTTCTATCACTTGTTGAAGCAACAACAACATAAAAGATAGAAAAGAGTTTATTTTTTTGTGAGGAAGGTTGGTGCCTTCATATTTGAAGATATGGGTGTCTCTTGCTGAGTTGGTGCTTAGCAAAAAGGGGTTGGTGCTCCTGTAGGTTGGTGCCTACAAAAATTGTAATTTGGGGATTGGTGTCTCCTGTAGGTTGGTGCCTACAAACATTTGAGAAATATAATAAAGAATATTTTCTCTATGGTTTTCTCCCGAAAGGGTTTCCATGTAAATCTGTGTCTATTTGCAGTGTGTTGGTTTGCTTTGCATTCATTGATTGCTTTGATATATTCTTTGTGAAACTGATTAATTGTGATTATGGATCTGAGATTAAGTGTTAAATTTAAAAGAATATCATAATACTGATTCACCCCCTCTCGGTATTATCTTATGCTTAACACTATACAAATGGCCCATTTTTGCTTGTGTTCCAAAGTGGCCTAAATTTTAGCTCTGTGATTATGTTCTCAATTTCTTACATTCTTTTAATGACTTCATAAGAGAAATTGTCTTTCTGGATATTTTTCTCAAAAGAGATGAACAAGAAATCAATTTTTAGATCACCATAGCTCTTTTTGAATTTGTCAAAGACCATATCTTCAAGTTTTAAATCAATGACATCTAAAGTATCATTGACCCAATTCCTTTTAACTTCTATTTTTTCTTTGATCCCATTCAAAATCTCCACTCTGATCTTTGCTAATTCCTCCATAGCATGTTGAGTTCCTTTGAATTCCTTTGGCACAATCCCTTCTTTTCAACCAGTTCATCACTGAGCCGAGTTATGCAGATGTGGTCCATCTTGGAAAAAATTACCTCAAAGTAGAAGATTTCATTATCACATTGCTCAATTATTTCATCAATTTCATTAAGCCTATTCTTGAGTTCTTCATACTTTTCCTTGGCTTCTTCGATTTCTTCTTTTCCCTTCTTTTTAAAATTTTTGACCCATGTGTCCACAACTGAACCTTCTTAATAGCCTTATCATTTTTTACTATTCCTTCAATGGTATTGTGAGTTACTTGCTTCATTTGACCAAACTACCCAATTAATTATTTAGAGCTAAAACTCAAATATTTAACATATTCTTTCAATTACTTTTTTAGTTATCATTTCTTCATCAACCTTTTGTAACAAGTCACTTACTGCCTCTGATACTCCCTATTTTAATTGATCTCTCGAAGGCTTTCCTAAAGAAATAAGTTGAACATTGTAGTCACTAGTTGTTATATTGTCTCTAGTTTTTCCTTCGTGAGGGATTTCCACTTCTAAAATTTTTGGTCCCAAGTGGATTAGTATGAGTCTTGGTAAGAACCCTATATTTTTGGAGGTTCTCACCAGTTTTGGAAAAGATAGAGCCATGAGATCTATGGCCTCAATAGGGATAATTTATTTTTCTTCTTTTGAAATCAACTCCCCAATCCATCCCTTTGTAAGACTTTTCCTAGCTTTTGTTTCTTGCAATTCTTGTTGGGGTTTCTTGGGGACAACCACCAACTACTTGAAAATATCTTGTTCACCTTGGGTTAATGATTCTACTTGATTTTCACGATTTTCTTCAATAGTTATTTCTTTGTTCTCACCATGTACTAGCATTTCCTCTTATTGTCTTCCTCCTTGGTCTTGAGCTTGGGATTGATAAGTCTCTTTCTGACTTACACCAGTAATTGGGATATTTTATGTCCTTATTTATTCAACTAATGAAATGTTGGGAGTTTCTTGAACCAATATTTTTCCTACTGAGCTCTCCTCTCCCTTCCAATATTTACATTTTCTTTGGATACTATTGGGTTGACACATCATCATCCTTTTTCACTATTGATATCTCAGGTTGTGTCATGGTGGATTTTTTTCCCAATGTTGGTTCCCTATTCTCACCCAAAATCTATACATCCATACTAGCAATAATTTCATCCCTAGCAGTTGCATCTTGTGCAATCTCTATTGTATTTTCAACTACATATTTCCTGTTTGATATGGCTCACTATCCTTAGTGGCCTTGACATCATGGGAAGAATCTTATTTCACTAATATCTCAATACTTACACCCTTTTCACTAAGCATCTCTGGCTTATTTGACTCTGAAATAGCTTGATCATCTTGAAGAAAATTATAAATCTTGAATTCTGATTTTAGTGGTTGGCACATGAGTAATATTTTCCATTTCTTCACTTATTTGAAGATTACTTACGTTTTTGCTATTTTTTCATCAATAGATATGTCAAATGCATCCAATGTGGAAAATTCCTCACCAGTATCAACATCTATTATATCTTCCTGAGCCTTTGCTGACTCTGTAATTATTCAAATATAGTTATATTCACATTTTCACATGACATGGTTTCAGATGTTTTGATCTTGATCTAAGACGTCACTATCTACTAGATTAAATAGGATATTGCCTTGAGCCATTTTCTCCTGAGTGTTCCCAATGTCACTCCTTCCAAAGAAAAAGGTGAAAAAAAGGCACTGAGCTGCCCCACCTGTGGCATTGATGATACATGTCATACATTGAAAACATCAATTCTTTCATGTTACGAGGGATTTATCACTACATCCTTTCGTTGATGTTTCTTGGGTGTATGAGCACCTTTTCTCACTAATATTTTCTCATAAATAATTTTGTGTATCTTATGTACCCTTTAAAACTTTTTAAGGTCTGTTTGCTCTTCTTTCTTCTTTATGTGGCTTAGATTGTGAATGAACACTTTTATGACCCAACTCATCAATTTTTCAGCACTTTGTGGGGTTTTGGAAAACACATCGACGAATTCCTATGAGTAGTCACACCCTTCCCTTTTGCTTGACATGGTAATGCAAAGGTGATAAGAGAATTCTACATAGGTTTCAAAATCATTTCCTTAGTATTTTGTCTTAGAGTAGACATAGAAGTACTAGTCCCACTAGTAGCAAAAGTCCATTCATCTATAAGATCTGAAGTAGGCCTTCATGAAGGAAATCGAGGAGATTTTCCTCAAAGGATCCATTATGTCAATTCCGTATTTTAGGGGTGGAAGGTCATCTTTAAAATTTTCCAAATCCCTAAAGTTATTGAGAACTCTTGTGCTTTGAACTGATATATAAATGTTGTTGTAGGCTGACCCATTCATTGTTCTCCTCATTACATCATTTATCTAGGCATATGAATCATTTGATTCCTCTTCATTCCAGTTTAAAGGGGCTATAGGTTGTCCCTCCACCTTTTGATCAAGATAGTATTTACTCACAGTATGTGGATCATCCATAATTCCCTCAGGGATAACAACAATCTTGAAATCTATAATTTGGGTAAGGGTCATTCTAGAGAAGTATCTTAGCATGACCTCTTCCTCATCTCTACAATTCATCCAATAGTCCTCAAATTGAGGCTCATGTTTGAAAGTGTTTGCAATATTGTTGAACACCCACATGATGTCATAGTTGGCCCTTGCCTCAAACTTTTCCATCTCAAACCTTTTCATCTCATCTTCAATTAACCTAGCTTTTTTAATTGAAGGGAAAGACTACCTTCCAACCTTGATGGGGAACTTAGCTTTTGTCTTGTATTTCCCAAAAATCATTTTGTGAGATGGTGTCAACTTCCTTTCCAATTCACACAAGGCCACTTATTCATCTAAGTACTTGGGTAGTTTACATGGTTGACCTTCAAATCTACTAGCCCCGATATATGTAAATCGCTTGCATCCTGAATGAAATAGCATCCATATTCCATGATTACTTGTCTAGCCTCCTTAGAAATCCTATATTGTTCCCATTTTGGCCTAAATAAACATATGATTGGTGCAAAGAAGGCATCATTAACCAATATCACATTTCCTTTCCAATTAACCAACTATAATTGGGGGAAAATATCATGCATCCGACATTTTTAAATTCAAAGACGTGGTAAGAGGCCAGGAAATGCCTCGTATCTTGCAATATTATAAATCAAATAAGTCATCATGTAAAATTCCAATTCTATAGTATCACCCATCTCTATTTTTTCTTCCAGTGTAACCATGTGGTCATGAAGTCCTTCGCAATGAAGGTTTCCCAGAAAATGTTCCCCTTCTTCTCCAAAACTATCCACATGTAAGTGCACATCCATTCCTTGAACTCATTTGTGGTCTCTAACCCAGCCATTCAACTTAAAAATATAATAACATCCTCTGATTCTTCAACAAATTGTTCCCTAATTAATCTTTTAGGGATTCAAGTGGTTTCATTTTTTTACTAAGAGCTAACTAGTATTTATGAGCGGCATAGTATTTTTCTTGGTCTCATAATATCGTAAGGCTAAACCAATACCAAATGTTATTGTACTTTTATTGTAAGCAATTTGAGCATTAATCTAATAGTTGCATGCGTTAAAGTCAACACTACATTACCAATTCCATCCAGTACTTCCCTCTTTTCTGGGTCGTAATTCATAGCATAAATCCATAGTATTTATTGGTAGTGTATCTTGAAGGTGGAATAGCAACAACTAAAGCAATCTGAATATCTTCAATTGCTTTAATGGATTCTCTCTTGTTAGGGATAGTCAATATTTGAAGAAACTCTATTAAGTCAGCATTCATTAAGTCCATGTCTGTGATTTTATCCAGATCACTAGTGATTCCAGATGCAACTAAAAACCTAGATGGCATGGTTTTCATCTTTAGTTCCCTATTTTTACTTAAAATTTCCTTGCCAATGAAAAAAGAGTACAGGAGTGCCTTAGTTCTTACCAATTTTCCCATGAATACCTATGTAATTCAACTTTTATTCGAAATATTTTCAATCTCTAGTCCTTAATTTGAGATCCGTGATCGATTTAATGTTGTTCCTGAATGAAAATAACTAACAATGGAATCCAGATCTTAACAAACGATAGCGAAAATATCAATACGTTCAAAGACTTCAAAAATCCTCCTTGATTTTTGTGAAAATGCATTTATGGTGGCATACATTAATGCGTTGCATCATGGTCGTCCATTTTGCTTTCCCCAATTTTGAATATGATTAGTCTATATGGAATAACCTTATGCAATGCGGGCTCAAGGAAACTCGTTGCACTTTTACTTCATGTCATAAACACATACACATTTTACTATTTGATTTGACTACCCAATTTTGACTTTCATCCTAATCTTGACACATGGTTACACCATAACAGTGGTGGAGCTACGGGTTGTTTCTAAAAATTTGTTTTGTTTTTCATTTAAGCCCAAAATTACCAATTTTCTCTTGTAACCAGCTTCCCCGCTCCTTGCATGAGAAAGAGCCACGTGTCCCTAGAGGTCCCTCGGGAGATTCTTTGAAATTTTATACTTTATTACCTTAGTGTATGAAAATACAACTGTTCCCTGATTCCCTACATCCAACCTATTTGTGACAAGTGTATTTCCTTAGAGGAAGAGTAAATTTATGTTTTTGCATATTTTGATTTGTAAATATTTGGAGGAATATTTGTCGGGCCTTGGGGCCTAATTTGCACATTGTGAATGCTATAAAATGTTACAAGTTTTCAACTTAAACCCATCATACCATGACCAACTAGAACACGCCACATATCATTGGGCGATGGAGCCAAATACGAAATTTGCAATATGATCAAGTAATAGTGTATAGTGGTAATTTTCCTGATTTGAAACCGATTCAGATCGGTTTTTACAAGGATTTTAAAGAACAACATGTCTAACACAATCCTTGACCAAAAAGAGGAATAACAACCTACACACGGGATTTTCAAATGAATTTAACATGACTGTAACTTTTGAACTCGCACTTCTCATGGGAAAACAGAAAATGTAACAATTTTCAAAGGCATTTTCCAAAAAAAAGGGGTGAGATTATTTTGAGCACCAACATGTTCAATTAACTCGCAACAAGTATTAAAAAATTAAACATTATACCCTTCTAAATATTATATATTATTTGTACATTACTGAAGAAATTAAACATTATAAATTACCTAAAATGGTTACGAGAGAGACCATACGAATTTATGAATGAGCTTGAGTTTGATCTACACCATCAAACTCAAAAGTTTCTACAAATAATTTTTTTGTAAATATTAAAACACTTTAACACTTACATAAAAGTAGATAGCTTGTTAGTGATTTCGCTAGTATCTTAGTTATAAATAATAATATAAATACTTGTAGAAAATTGTGGAGGGAAAGGTGGTGGCGGAGGTATTAAAGGAGGGGTGATTAAACCCCTATTTCTTTTGTCGATTATATCAAACGGGGGTTGATTCTCGTTGAATCCATATCAGAATCAGTAGAAGCCTCTAGAGGGGCTTTACCTTGAGCAATAGCCTCCTTGTGAGATATTGTAGCTATAATTATTCTCTGCAAAATATAAATTAATATTTTTTTGTTATTAATACCTATGGAGAAGGCGCTATCTGCAAAAAAATACATGAATTTCCAAATAATTAAATTCATCAATGGAATCTCAAAAAGTGTACAACACCTTATCGTGCATCCTACATACATTATAAATGAGGAATATTTGAACTCGGCCATTAACCACCCAAACTATCTATTATTTACTATGCATAATACATTACATTACTCTACCAAAAAGAACATATTTTCAAACGCCCATTACAAATTACGCTGAAACCAAAAAAATAAGCACTCTGTCATAGAAAAAGGAAGGATTTTATACCCCTTACTACCATTAGGAGACACTTCAGCTATGATTTGCACCTCGAATCATCCAAGCTCTAAGCCAAAGAAGAGGAAGGCACCACTCAAAGCAACCATGTATTTCAACTTTTTCTTCCACCGAATAGTAACCCCCAAATTCGTAATGAGAGCCTCCTAACCATACAAAACCACCTATAGACATTTGGTAAGAGCATGAATATGAAATTAAATTCTCATTAAATGATCCTCCAGACATACATGCTCCCCATGGAGATTAAACTTATCGAGAGGAGTTTGACAAAATCTTGGTAACAATTAGAACTTGGGCCATATCAAAGACATTACACCTTCCAATTAACTTGTTTGGGTCCAACATCAATATTCTCATGCACTCGCAAATTTTAGCATCCTTGAACTTTTGAATTCCTCCACCACCAATCATGCTTTATCCAACCACCATTTCATTGCCACATTTTTCATTTTACCATCCATCCAAGAGGCGAAGGATTCACCCGCCTCTTCACTAGTCGAGCCCTATTCATTTTCCTTATTAGCCTTGCATCGATCCCCCAAATTCTTCCTATAAAAAGGCGGAGAGGGCCAACCCACAAACTATCCTAAGCACCTACCCAATAGAAAATCAAACCAAAAATACAGACACTATTGAAATCCCCTACCAAACAATGAGATTAAAAGACCCTCACCACACCTCACACGAAGGAAGGAACATGTGTCCAGTACCAAAGATCATTGAGAATATATCCCATGCAATATCATAATCACTCCAATTATAGTAATAAATACCCGATGACCTAAATAATTAATCCCCATAAGGTCTTTCACCATCCTTTCATCACTCGAGGCTAGATAAATGATGTCACTAGGGAAATTCTCTTCCCAAAATTGATGGCTTGAATGACATTTTTCCCAAACCTCAAAATATTTATCAGCCAAGCTATCGAAACTTGATTCCTAGCTCTTTTAATGTGGGAAATTTGAATCTTAGAGAAAAAAGAAAGAATAATCTTAATCCTTTGAAAATTTGGTTTCAACAAACATGCCTTGGGATGCCTCCCTTAAAGAACTCGATAATGATTTTAGAATCTCCTCTATCCACAACCATTGGAAATTCTAATATTTTGCCTCTAATAAACCAAAAAGGAGGGCCATGCCTTCTCGCCACATTATTGGAGGAGATTTCGTAATCTTCCACTAAGGCCAACACTAGTTGACACCTAGAGACTCTAAATATGCATCCACATACCCGCTCTACCCATATTTCCTCTTGAAGTGCCATTAAAATTTAATTTGATCCAACCAACCTCGAAGGCCACAATATACTTTTCTATTCATCCTTACTCCAATTATCGGGAGGTATAAATTATTATCATTACTACATTTAAAAATAATTAATTGTTATATTGTTAAAATTAATTTTTACATGTTGTTCTTCAACTGAAAGACCTATCGATAGCAATTTTTCATTTGTTGCATTCATAATTTTTCCATTCTGTAATTGGTGGAAAGCTTCTTGATAGAAAGTAAGAAGATAATTGGTATAAGAAAATACAATCTTCGATTTATCAGATGCATTGATATTGGAAATGACATTGATGACATCTACTTTAATTTTATTTGAAAAATAGGTGCACCAATAAAATTGTTTCCCTGTCTGTGGTATGCTGATAAATATTTAAATACCCAATGTGGATTGTTAGTGGATCTATCCTACAACACAATCCTACATAGAAAGAGTGATATCATTGCAAGAAAGAAATTATGTGTATCATCTTGTATAACAAAGCCTCTTTTCAATCGATTAACTACAACTATAACAACACATAAGAGTATTTATTTGTAGGGATAGTCAACTGATATTATTAAAGCAAATAATTGAAAAATAAAATTGAATTTACCATCAACCACATATTTTTTATCTCGTATTAGTTAAGATAGTCCTTGTATTCATGACCATCTAGTGTTGATATGGTAAACCAATTAATCGATAGATATCTATGGGATCTATACCGAATGAAAATATACGATTCGTTAGAATGACGTTAAACCTTACATCCGCCAGTTTATAAGCATTAATCAAGTAATCAAGGAAAGGAGTGTCTATTTCAAATTGGGCCATGTTGACAAGCCCTATGAATTCTATTTTTGTATCCATTCTTTAGGTGTTCCTTTGAGTTTCATTAGTATAGTAATTTGAGGGCACATGAGATTTTTTTACTATAACTTGGGGGATGTTATAGGAGTGAGTGTGGAACTATCCATTATTGAAAGCTTTATTGAAAATTTACACAAGAGGGAGGTGCCGAAGGGCGGGTCAACTGCATATTTAGGCACGTTGGTTGTTGTGGGTGTTGTGACTGTTTTGTAAAAAAATTGAGTCATAAGAGTGTTATGGATTCGTAGAAGTTTTTTCAAAAGTAAAGAAATGAACCTCGTAGTGATATATATATATATAGGATGAGGGTTCTCGATCAAAACACATGGTGGAAAATGATAGTTAGAGATATTTAAGGTGACATGTGTCTAAAGACAATTTTTCAACATAGAATTGTCATGATTAAACAAAGGGACGGTCAAGGATATGCAACACGTCCAATCATGTAGAGATGACCAAGATAATGACATATATATGAATAAAAATGTGTGAGACGAGTGTCTAACCATAGTAACAATGGTCTTCCAAGATTGGAAGAAATGGTTATGGAAGAGACATTCGTATGTTCTAGGGAGAGATGACTAGGTAAGAGATGGTCGTCCAATCTAGTGTCGTCTAATGTTAAGTTGATAGTTGTTTGCCCAACAACCGTCTAATATTTCCTTATTGGGCGTTCACCTAAATCAAGAACAATAAGTGTGTAAAACCTTGGAAATCTACGAAATATTGAATATCCTTTGCCATGAAACATATTTTTGAATATTTGCCATTTTTCAAAAGTCAATTTAAAAAATTCTCCAAAATATTCTAAGTTTTTTTGAGGGGGTCTCAAAATAAACCCTGCACTAAGATCCATTACTTATAGAAAGGAAAGGTTTAGCGATTCTTAGGATCAGTAGTTTCTTATTTTCAAAATACCAATCAAATAACAAATAATGGTCTAGTTTAGTGGTAACTAGGATATTACCATTAGATCTAGACATTGTAGAAACTATCTCGTAAAACTTTGGATCACTAGTGTTTTTCATTATTTAAAATTATATCATATTAGTTTGTCTATTCATGATGGAGCCAAGTGCTACACTACATACCCTCAACAAGGATCAAGCCTTATATATTTCTCATAGGATATAATGTGTATAACACATAATTCACTTCATTTCGTATCAAGGAAAATTCTTAGCAACCTCTAAGATCCATTTCTTATTGAAAGGAAAGGTTTGGTGGCCGCTAGGCTCAATAGTTTATTATTTTCAAAATAGTGATTGAATAACAAAGCATGGTCTAGTTTAGAGTCCGCTAGGTTACTACCATTAGATCTAGGCATTGTAAAAATTATATGTACAACTTAGGATCACTAGTCTTTTTCATTCTTTATAATTGTATCATATTGGTTGGACTATCCTGTTGGAGCCAATTTATAAAATATATACCCTCGAGAGGGATCAATAATTATACGATTCACATAAGATATATAGTGCATAACACTTGATTCACATTCTTTCGTATCAAGGAAAAGACTTAGCTACCACTAATCTACATTACTTATTGAAAGGAATGACTTGGCAATTGTTAGGCTCAACAATTTCTTATTTTTAAAATAGCGATCAAATAAAAAATCATAGTAATATAGCTTATCGTGCCGTTGGGCATTTTCCTTTATAAAATTTGATGAAAAGTATGTCTATAATTGATATTTCATACTCTTAAAGGATATGGAGGGATTTGCCTAGTTATGAAAAATATTTGTTGAGAAATTTAGGTTGTCCCTTCGCACGATGCGCAGATCGGTTCATATCGAACAAATTTTTTAATGACCGCTAAGATCCATTACTTATTGAACGAAATGGCTTGGCTACCAATAGGCTCAACAATTTCTTATTTTTAAAATAACGATTGAATATCAAATCATACTAATATAGCTTAGCGGTTGCTAGGAATTTTACTTTATAAACTTTGATGAGAAGTATGTGTGTAATCGAGATATTGTACTCTCCAAATCTATGGAGGTATTTTGCTAGTTAGGATGCGGATGAGTAAGACACATAATTCACATTGGTTTATATCGAGAAAATACTTACTAATGATCGAGATTTGTAGACACCCCAAAAATACATGCTTTGATAATTCCATTGTTGCGGTTGATCCTCATAGTGATGAAGATTCCAAGCTTCCTTAAGCTCCCTAAAACTTTCAATATATTTTGAAGATGATACATCCCATTGAGTCATGTTAGGGTGTTACTTAAGGAGGCTATGACATGATTTACATTGATCTTGATATTGCGGTGTAACATAAAATTAAAAATAAGTGACATAAACACACAATGAAGGTACAATGTCACTCCCACATTATTATTACTTTGTTGTAAAAGAGATTTGTGATATGTCTTTGCCATTACAACAAATATTTTCAAAATCATTCCCGCTTCATCCCATGACTTGTGAGGTGGTGTGAAACAAATTTTGTTGCTTTGGAAAGCATGAGCTACATCCCATGACTTGAATATCTTATCTCTAAACATATACCATTTTGATTCATTACCACATAAGAAGGCACCACTAGAGTCATATCTTCAAATTCAAGAAATTAAAGAAGTAGTGGATCTTCTTTTGACTCAGAACTTGGAAAAATCTTCTCACGAAGGCCATGAGAAAATTTAATTCAAAATTATTTAATCGTGTTATTAGAGATGGTAAAAATCTACTACAGAGGTATTGGCTAAAGGCATAAAGGATGTGGATGAAGCTTCCCTTGATCACTAATGAAGCCTGTCATAAGGAGAATGAAGAAGTCCATAATCACAAGTATGGTCCTATTCAAGAGAAAAGCTGGGTAAACAATGTTAAGAAGAAAGTCATCTATATTAGATATAATTATGATTTAAAGAAGTCCTATGATAATAGACTCAATGTCAATCAGATATGGAATTTAACTTCCCACGCTTGGGGATTGCTGGGCTTCTTATGATCATTTCATCCGTTCCAACCAAGAAGATATATTTTTGGTTTAATAGGGTTGAAAGGATTTTCATTTCATCCATTCTAACGCAAATCGCTGATATGGGTGGAGATCTTGTCGGACAGAGTCGGTTGGTATGAAGGATATTAAGCCTCAATCTTGGACTTCATTTGACAGAGATGGGATGACTTCCTTCTTTTAAAATATTCAAAGCACTTGGTTATTGATTTTTCAAATTCTTGGAAACCCACAAGTTCTTGGAAAAGAAGCAAGGTCTCCATGCGGGAGTTTCTCTCCAATTTTCATTTCCTACATCACAAGACTCAAAAAGGAATGGAGGGAGATAAATTCCTTCTTGAAAGGTAAGGAGAAAATTATTCCGCACTTCACTTTGGATATATCATGGAATCACTCCCGAACATTTTATTGAAATAACTCTAAATCTCATCCAATATATCACTCGGAAGGTAGACACAAAACAATATTTTCTTTCCATTTTCCTATGATGAATGGGAATGTTTTATTTTTTTCCCTATTTCATTTTGAGATACCTATGTGCCACGATGAATCAGTTTAAGAAAGGGAATTTTAAGGTACCTCATTCCCAATATATTATTATGGCTATGTACAGGAGGGGTTCTACGGATATAACCAAATCAACCGAGTTTAGTGGACCTTTATTTGAGGAACCTCCCTCTCAAGAAGATCAGTCTGGGTGTGAAGAAGACAGTTGAGAGTATGGTGAGTTTATTTCCTCTGTCGCAGAGCAACAAGGGGTGGATCCTCAGTCCTTGGCAGAGGCTATCCTAGGTTTCCATTTGCTTGAGGGCCAAGGTAAGACGGTTACCTCGCTGCTTCCCAAGTATAATACAAAGCAAGGACAATGATACAAAGAGACTAATGTTATTGCTTCTCAAGATTTGGAATAGATTAGAACTTATATGAATCTAAACAAAAGTATGCTTAAATTCATGCTCAAAGATTGACATGTAATGAGGGAAAAAGTATAAATCATGCATGTCATTATGAACTCGACAACCTAGATTTTATTACAAATAGGTGCTTGGATCTTGAAAAAGAGGTCGACGGGCTATAAGAAATATTGATTTAAATTAGTAAATGGACCCCCATTCATATTAAATCCACCATTGAACATCTTCATGTGATGGCGCAACTTATAAAAATCTTGAAATAGGGTGGGAATGTGGAGTGTTCAAGAAAAGGGAAAGGGATGAGAATGAACTAGAATTTGATAGGCTTGGAGTCACTATTGACAATATTGCTAAATAATGGGCTATTTTACTCAAATATTTGGAGAAAAAGGAAGTGACTCGGAAGTTAATGAAGATCTAGAAGAATCTTCTTTCTCTTGTTGTTGGTTTCAATTTATAATGTTGTTAGTTTGGTTCTTTGGATTATTGTTGGTTTCATTTGGCTACCCTGACGATTTGGATGTTGTAGTATTACAAGTGGTTTTTGGACTTGTTGGGTTGTTTTAGGGGTTCTTTTGATTACCCCTCTTTTAGAGTTAATAAAAAAATAACTCTTTAAAAGTGATTTATTTGAAATATATGGCCATAATGGTTGAAGATGCACAATGTGGAGTACTTTTTCAACTGAAAATAATCATAATTAAACATACTTTAAATAAAAAATATCAAACATAAGGAAAAAATATTAATCATACTTTAAATAAAAATATTAATCATTAGGAAAAAATAGCTCTATAATAAGTAAAATGTAATTAATAATGGACTAGTTGCACAATAACAATGGGCTAGTTGCACAATAACGAGGATACGAGGTTATGGAAATTAGAAATTACCAACCACTAATCTAGAGTGAAAAAATAAAGTTAGATATGAGGTTATGGGAATTAACAATGGATATCTTCTAGACATCTCCATGTTCTCCAAAATGAAAATGGTTAAAACCTCTAATCATAATTAATTCTTCTTATTATTAACTAGTAATCATTGTACACACTAAAATTAGGTCACACTCCCCTTTGGTCCTCGACGAATAAGCACCCTTCATCACATTCACCGCCACGGCCCCCTTCACCCCACTAATATTAATTTAATTAAATTAATGTATTATTCTCACTATATTTATTATTTAAATATCTTATTTTAAATAATATCCACACATCTGATTCACTTAGACACCTCACCAAGCCAACACAACCTAAGACATGTTCTTAGTAAGTTTCCATAACTAACTAAGACTTACCCAAACCCTAAAAATCAATGCCTACATTCCCTCTAACCACATTCTTGCATGCTCACAAGAAGCTTCCAGTCTAATCCATGGGTTAATGACACGAGATTTGAGAAAATCAAGAGGATCTCCCTAGTTTAGTAAACCTAGGAAATCCTACCTGACGGATGCTCGCTACCCTATTTGTTTCGTCAACACTTCAAAGAAACAGTGAAACATTTTGGCACACCGGTGGGACCCATCCGGGGTTCCTTGCATTTCATTCATTCCTAGGAAAAATTGTGTGTTTGTTTCCCTTCTAAAAAGTGTACACACTAATTTTCTTCCTTGGTAACCCACCTCTTCTTTCTATTTGCTCTAAAGAAAAATTTTCTTTTGGTGTAATTAAAAAGAACCATTTCTTCATGTTTTTTGCATTGTAGTGAAAGAGCATCCCTCTTCCTCTTCATCTTATTATGTCATCCAATTTCACATCTCGATTTGGGCTTAAAAATAAGTGCATTGCATTCTGATTTATCGCATTAGCTCACATTAATTGAGGGCAACCTATACGCTGGAAGTCATGCCCAGCTAATGGTTGACAAATGAATCGTAGAAAATCACTTCTTTCCTTTTCTCTTTCTCTGAGTCTTACCAAACCTCACAAAATTTCAAAATACACACATTCTTAAACAACATCTTACCTGGAAGAAGCTGTAGGTGATCACACGATCACGACACATTGGGCACCCAACTCATTTGCTCTATCGAGTCATACTTGAGTGAAGCCTCGCCCCACCATAACATGCCCGAAACCTCACCTTTTAGATCTCCTTTTTGTAGGAAGCCATCCTCACCAAAAAACTATATTTCACAATTCATGTGTCAGTCCCTAAATAGCATAAGCTAAAAAAACATAATAGAAAAGGGCACTCCTAGGATCACATTTTTCTTAGTGTTTCTGCTTGGCTTGCGTTTTGAGGTGAGAGATCACGTTCTTCACTTTTTTGTTCATCCTTGCATGCTCCTCATCATAGCTGGTGTATTCTGGCTTCACCTGAGTGTTCCTGGGCCATATCACCATCATTCTCAAAATTTTGGGTCTGATTCCACACCATATTTTAATTCACAACCACTTTTCTTTCATCACTGTTTCAATTTCACAGTAACTATCATTGATTAGATTTGACCGCCATTTTATACTAAACCGATGTCAGTTCCAGTGTCCTTTTGCTAACCTACTCAAAAGGACATTTTTATTCATTTTCTTCCACTTTTCACAGTCCCTGTCACTACCATCATACCCATTGACATTGTAAACATCATCAGATTTGGCATACCTATCGCAGATTTTACCTTCTACTTGGGTTTTCACTCACTGTCCATTTTCTACAGTGACCGGCAGTGGTTACCCCTGACCGGCATTAGTTTTCCATAACCGGCATTGGTTAGCTTGTTTCACATTCCAACCACCATTTGGTACCTAATCCACTTATTGCCGTAAGATTCACTGTTCTGTTGTTCTCTCGTGTCATTTACAGAGAAGCAACCCTACGATAAGTACTATTTCACATGGTGTGACCGAAGACATGCAAGTGCACTTATATTTCACACCGGTTGTCAACAACTCTCACCTAGTCCTTCACCACCTTCCATTTTATCACCAGCCATGGAGCCCATCCATCCTATTACTATCACTACCTGGAGATGAGGATTTTGCACGACTCCTTGACCAAAACCCTTATGCCTTGCAGTTCTATCTTTCCCACTCGTCCACTCTATATGCCTCGGGTTAGTTGATATACGACATGCATGTATCTATCCCCTCGACTCTCACTCTCATTCTGCATCGGCCCCATCGGCTTTGTCTGCCCACATCTACCTTACCCTCGGTTGTTTCGCAACTAGGTCTTATACCCGTTATAACTGTCATGTCTGCTACCTCTGTGGCACCTGCTACATCCACCATACCCACGAAAACTACCCCAAACACAACCTCATCTGCCCCTAATGCCTCACACATACCCGTAGCTACATTACCACCTCCAGTTTCGGTGACCCCTACCCCATTTCAAAATGTGGTCCTTTCCATTCCACAATCATTAGCCCCTATTCCCACTAGGATTACCATAACCCTTCAACCCCCATATACATACTACAAACCACCTCCCATTTCGTCCATTATACATCTCGGGTACGTACCCCCTATTTCACTACCTTCTTCTCAATCAACCTACATGGTAGCCCCATACACTGGAGTTCCACCCTGTTATATGCCCAAAACCAACCCTCTCACGCTACATGAGGCACCCAATCATCGCAACCCACCAATGACCTAATTAAATTGATGTTGGACAAGATGTAGACATTGGAGGCATTGGTTTCTGGCTCCCGCAACACTCTCACCTATGAAGAGATTTGCAACAATCCCATTCACCCATCCATTCCTATCCGTTCATACCCCGTGCATTGGGAAATGCCTAAATTCAATTGTTTCAATAGAAAACAAGACCCACAACAACATTTGTGGTCATTCAAACATGAGTGTTATCTGATCGCTCATGATGATGCCTTGCTCTTGAGGACCTTTCCCATGTCCCTCACTAGACTTGCATTAGATTGGTATATTGGGTTACCAAGACACTCTATATTCTCATTCAATTAGGTAGCCCAAGCCCTCTTGGATCATTTCTCTATCAATATTGTCAAGAAGGTTACCATGACCGATCTATACTCCACACGTCAGTATGAGGACAAATCTATCAAAGATTTTTTCACTCGCTAGAGTAGTTTGATCAACCAACTTACCTTCCAACGCCACAAAATGTAACTCATCGAGCTCTTTGACCGGGCTTGTGTTAGACATATCTCACCAACCTTATAGGTCCAAACCTTCCGAACATTCAACGAAGCATTCACTATGGCACAAAAGTTAGAGATTCAGGCCATCGAAGAGAATAAAATCCAATTACACAATAAGAATTCAGAATTCAAGTCAAATGATACGTCTTCTTCTTCCAAACCACAGACCAATTATTCAAAAGCTAAGGGCAAAGCTAAGCAGGGTACTCAAGGCCGACCCAACTCATCCATCAAATAAGGCTACCCCTTCATCTAATCTCTCACCTGTCTAGACTTTTCAATTCAGATGAGAGCAACGGAAATATACCCCAATCAGGGATCCTTACTCTTCTATCTTAGAAAATCTTATCAAAGCCGGATCCATCACTCTTCCACCCATAAAACCACACACTAGTTTTGACCCTGCTCACCCCATGCCCGCATGGTATAAAGAACATGATTTATGTAATTATCATCAAGTAAAGGGTCATAGTGACGAAAACTACATCACTTTCAAAAATATTGTCCAAGAAATGCTCGAGAAAGGTGAGTTAACCATGGATAATCCTAATGCACCTACCAACCAAAACCTACACATCTTCAAGAAACCATTTCCCAACCATGCCCCTTCGTCTAATCAAACCGGTGAGACCTCAACTCATGATACCCATACCCACGAGGTCCACACTATCTTTAATGACGTACTTGTCACCTCCCAATTACCCCATATTCCTTCCATAGAGGAGATTCTATCCTGAAATCCTCCTTCCGCGTCGGAACCAACCTCCCTTGTTCCTTCACCAACAAAGGAACACCTTTCATCTCCTTCATCACCTACGGAGGAATCTTTCGCTAACATTGAGACCATCTCACCCCTGGCTTCACCACTTAGAGAGCCTTTAGCTACAGTACCTCCTCCACCCATAGAGGAGCACCCATCATCTCCACCACCTATCATAGACCCAGTTGAGATACCTTTTCCTCTTGGCGAGCATTCTCCATCAACTACCCAAAATCCTACAGACCTACTTTCGGCTCTCTTACCCACAGAAGCTGAAGCCAGCCAATTCCCTGTCTCTAAGACACATTTTATGGGAATTTCCATTAGTTCCTCACCAATTCCACCTATAGACATTCCATTCTCACGTTTGGTTGGTCATTTAGATTAATGGATAGGGCTCTACTATGGGGGCACCTTTTACTTCCTGTCTCAACATAGATGCAGAGATCCCTTGTTGATACATCCACTATCTACCCAAAATTATTTCAACCAATCAAACCAAACCCAACCACCTCTATCACAACTCCTTTCACAACACCCGTTATAGCTCAAATTTCACCCTTACCCATAACTCAACCTACATCTAAACCCAAATCTACACATACAACATCTTCCTCAACTAAACCTATTACCACTTTAGGGGTCACCCCAACCACCAACCTTACTCATCCACCTATCAAACTGGATTTAGCTACATCCTCCAAAGACAACACCACACCTACTCTGACACCCAAATAGAATCACCAAACCCATATAACTCATACCTCGGATGCACAATCACACCTGTACTTTTCCCATCCATCTTAGGATCTCGGCTTCCCCACATGGTCAAGAAACCTCCATCCATCAATAACCAAAACACAACAGCCCATTCCTTCCTTACAAACCTCCGACCTACCCGGATGCCCAACCTAACTTACACCTACACACCGTAGCCTCTTTACAACACATACCTCCAATACCTCGGCTATTTCTTCACTACCCACTACACTTCAATCGTTGTCTCGCACACCTCAAGCATGACCCACGTCATCCGCCTTTCACAACCCCGTTATCCCCGTGGGTAACTCACCCTCTTCCTCCATCTATTGTTTCTTCTAGACCTCATACACCCACATCACCTTTATGCAAGAAGGTGCAACCCAAAAATAAAACTCCACTACCCCACAATAAGGTAGTCAAAACAACCACACACCCTCCTACCCGTCCATCTACTATACCCATACCTAAACAAACACGACTAACACCTAAAACCACACCAGCACCCAAACCCATGGCTCGACCCCCTCCTCTTCTAAAGACCGTTCCTCAAAAATCACCTACACCTACACCCAAACCCACGTTCACTTCCCATTGTGATCCACTAGTAGGGTCTTATGCCAAAATTTTAACCAACCTCCTTGAGACCTCTGTCATCACATTACCACCACTCAGACCTTACGACCCCCTCAAACCCAAGCCAAAAGGGTTTGATGATACTAAAATTTGCACATACCATCATGTGTCAGGACATGATGTGGAGAACTGTAAGGCCTTGAAAACCGTCCTTATCCAATTGTGTCCACTAGAAACCAACTTTGACGATGACGACCTTCTTGACAAGGATCCTACTACACCAATACCCATTCCCATACTGCCCACTCAACAACCACAACCTCCACCCTCATAGCTCCTAGAGCCACACCCAAGATTTGAAATTAACATGGTTTTCATCAGAGAACTTGCCACACCACCACCCAAATGTCATTGTGCCCAACTCACCTCACAGGGTTTATCTCCTCCAGTAGGTTTTTTCCCATCGTGTCATTATACCACTCACCCTACACCTTCTCCATTTGCCAACTCCCCTTAAATCAACATGATACACATCACTACATGTATGAAGAAGGGTAAAGAAAAGGCAATGAACCACTAATCAATTCTATACGCAACATACCATCTCGCACCCATACCTAAAATCACTATCTATGGTCCCATGTACCGCATTTATAATAGCGTCACACATCGCACCATGCTGAAACAATTAAACCAATCTCCCCTCAATATGTCCGTATATGACCTCATTCAAACCTCAAAATCCCATCGTCAAGCTCTCATGGAGGTTCTTCAATCTATTGAGGTTTTACCCAATGACCCTACACTCGTAGCCTCTATTATCACACCCCATCATGTAGCCTCTCTCACCAAATTACCACCTTCATCTTCACCCTACCTTGTTCACCAAGTAGCCTCCCTTAGCTTCTCAAAAGAAGAGATCGCGCCACACCAAAACGATGACCCAAACCCAACCCTCTTCATCTTTTTCCACATCGATGACATATGGGTATGCCATGTGATGATTGATGGGGGCGCTAGCATTAACATTATTTCATCCCATACATTCTCTCAAATGTGCATACCTAACAATTGCATGCATAAACACCCGGTCATGTTGCGTTCATTCAATTAAACTATCACCTCTACACTGTGTGCACCTGTCATTCCCCACATTCATGTGGGCCCCCACACTATTCTAGAATTGTTTTACGTTTTGGAGAGGGAATTCCAATATAACTTGTTGCTTGGTAGACCTTGGATCCGTGTCATGGGTTACGTTCCTTCCACTTTGCATCGTTGTGTAAATTTTGAACATGAAGGACACACCTATACCATTCTAGCTGACTCGTCACCTTTTAAAACATGCAACATGCTTTACCGACCTAATGATGTGCTCATACCTATCAAGCCGTCTACCTCCGCAACCACTACCGCTTCACCTACACCTCCACCTATCAGTACAAACGGTGCTTCTACCGCACATACGTCCTCCATTCCTACCACTCCTATTACCTCCACGGCTGACCCATCAGCTTCCCAATCCATTAACTCCACCTTTACATCGACCTCGACACATTATCCATACCGGCTACCTACATACCAACCATCGATCCTTGGAAGGTGTTTTTCAACACCCCACTCGGGGAGTACCGCCTATATAGTGTCAACACATTTCTTACTCCACAAGAGTATAAAAGCCTTCACCAACACCCTCACTATGATCACCATATAGGAGAATGTCTCCTTTATGGTCCTCCCCACCTTTGTACTAGTATCACCTATATGGGGACTTGATACAACCACTTACACACCCGAACCACCATCACAAACCCATGCTTTTTCTCGTTAACTTCCAATCACTTACCAATTGTCATTTTTCCCATACCTTCTTGCACCGATGTGTGAGGAATGGTTTTGGTTTTGGATTTTACAAGCAAGGCTGCCATACCATTATTCCATGTACCACTTGCAAACATAACGACCATAGTGGTATCAGCTTTCCTGAACCACCTACCAAACAGGCCCGCATTGAACTCATTAAGGACACTAGCTCTTCTCCACCTTCACCTGCTCCACCTTCATCACCATCCTCACCAACAGAGTCGATGGATCCTGAATCTATCCCTCCTAACTTTTTTTTTCATAAACACCATTTCCTTGGGGCCTTTGACTTATCAACGTGAGGGTGAGGCCCCTTCCACTCTTCCCTTCCTGTATCCTGAAATGATCGATGACGACACACCTATAATTAACGTCATTCAATGTCAGGATGATGAATCCATACTCACCTACCTTGGTGCAAAAGACTCATATATTCATTGGTCGTTACCCTTTGAGATGCAAACCATGTTGAATGAATCGACTATCGAGATCAACATTCATACTCAGGACGACCCGCACATCCTAAAGATTAGACAATCTTTAAATGCTACTAAACATGAATCCATCACTTCTTTTCTCAGAGATCATAACCATGATTTTTCTTGGTCTTACGCAAACATGCCTGGTATTGACCCCACCATAGTGGTCCACAATATCGTAACCGTTCCGGATGCCAAACCCATCAAACAAAAGATGAGGAAAATGCACCCTTGCATTGCTCTTCTCATCAAAGAAGAACTCCAATGCCTTCATTCATTTTCCTTCATTTTACCCATTGATTATCCTCATTGGATTTATAACATTATCCCAAACTAAAGTGACAAGGGGACTCCGCATTTGCACAAACTTCCGTGACCTCAACCTAGCCTGCTCAAAAGATGACTTTCCCTTATCTGCTATTGACCAGCTGTTTGACCTCACCGCTAGTCACGAGATGCTATCACTCATGGATGGCTTCTCGGGTTATAACCAAATTTTTCTTGCCCCAGAGGATCAACACAAAACCTAATTGATCACCCCTTGGGGGAACTTCTACTATCGAGTCATGCCTTTTGGCCTTAAAAATGCTGGTGCCACATATCAGTGGGCTATGACTTACATCTTCTATGATATCATGCATCACATATTGGAAGATTACGTGGATGATCTCTTGGCCAAATCTAAATGCTGCTCTGATCATCTTTCCGTAATCAAAACCATCTTTGATCGCCTCATTAAATATTATGTCCACCTTCAGCCTAAGAAGTGCGTCTTCGCGGTTCTCTCAAGAAAGCTCCTGGGATTTATCATTTCCCTCCATGGTATAAAATTTGACCCTACTAAATTCAAGGACATTCTAGAAATGCCTTCACCTAATAACCTTAAACAACTCCGTAGCATGCAAGGTAAGTTACAGTCTATTCACCATTTCATTTCACAATTATCGGATCGATGCCAACTGTTTAATCATCTACTGAAGAAGGATGTCTCCTTTAAATGGGATGATGACTATCACAAAGCTTTTGAGGCCTTAAAACAATACCTTCTCGAACCACCCATACTTATCCCACCTAAAGATGATCAACCTTTTTATCTATACATATCCGCTACCGATAACTCCTTGGGAGCCATGCTCGCTCATCGCGATGAACAACATAGGGAGCAGGAAATTTCTTACATCAGCTATACTCTTTTGGACTATGAAACCTAATACACCCATCCCAAAAAACTTTGCTTAGCCTTAATTTTCATTTCCACAAAAATCCGTCATTACCTACTCAACCACAAAACCTATGTTATGACCAACACTAACCCCTTACACTTCATGTACGCCAAACCTTATCAAAATCAGTGTGTTCTACAATGGATTATGCTTTTAGCTGATCTTGACCTCAAATTCATTCATCAAAATTCCATGAAGGGCCAAAATATCACCGATCAATTGGATAACACACCTATTTCCAGAGATCAACCCTCTAATTTTGACTTTCCAAATGAGTTGATTACTACCCTTTCCCTAGAGGAACCTGCTTATTAAATGACACTATTTTTTTATGGTTCCAAGTGTAGCATGGGGGTGGGGCTGGTATTATCCTCATTCCTCTTGATGGAGAACCCATGCCTTGTATTTCAAACTAGCTTTTGAATGCACCAACAATATTTCTGAATACAAAGCACTCGTACTAGGTCTCCAAGCCGCCTATTCCTAGATGTCAAATCAATCAACATCTTTGGTGATTCTCAATTGGTCATAAACCAAGTCAATGGTATGTACCAATGTCATAACGAGATACTTCAAAAGTATAAACATCATGTAGACATACTTTTGACCACCTTTGATCGTTACACCCTTCAAACCATCCCACATTCAACCAACAAATTTGTAGATACCATGGCCTGCTTAGCTTCCCAAATACCTGCTTCACCCACTAATTCTAAAATCTTTGTCACCATACAATGACTCTAATCACCTTCTTATTTACCTCATGATTTTTACTCAATTAGAACCACTACCCCGACTCCGAGTGACCTTTGGTATAAACAATACTCTAACTACCTTTCTCTCTCCATCTTACCTCCTAATCTCACCTGTAATGGACAACACACCTTCCTTAAAAAGGTCTCTCATTACGTTATCCTGGGGGACTCCTCTATAAAATTGGCTTTGATGGTATTCTCTTACGATGCCTCACAAGTTCTGAAATTCCTTATACCATTAAGGAGGTTCATGATGGCATATGTGGAGGTCACTTTAGTTGCCTTGTTGTTGCTAAGCATATTCTTCACCTAGGCTATTACTGGCCAACCCTTAACCATGATTGTTGCGACTACGTCAAACGTTGTGTAAAATTCAAACAACATTCCAATCTTCATCATAAACCCAGTCATGCCTTACAGTTACTCACAACCTTTGGTCCTTCTCTCTCAATGGGGTTTGGATCTTGTCAGAGAAATCAATCCTCATTCTTCCCAACACCATAAATGGATCATTACTGCTACCGAATACTACACAAAATGGGTGGAAGCCATACCACTCATCTCCATGAAAGCTAAGAAAATATGTGATTTCATTAATCACCACATCATTTTTCACTTTGGTGTTCCTCATCACCTCATCACTGATAATGGAAAACAATTCAAAAACAAAACATTACAAAAACTTTGCGACGCCTTCGGCATTTAGCTTAGTTTCTCATCACCTTATTACCCATAAACCAATGGCCAAGATGAATCCACTAACAAAACCCTCAACAAAATTCTCATGAAAGTGGTTGATGATATTGGGAAGGATTGGCATACACACATTCCTTTTGCCCTATGGGCATACCGTACTAGTATTCGCACTTCCACTGTGGCCACACCCTTTTCTCTGGTCTACGGTACAGAGGCTGTTCTTCCTCTCAAAGTCTAGATCCCCTCACTCCATATTTCTCTCCATGACATGTTCACTGATGATGACTTTTGTCAAGACCGTTTAGCATGGCTCGAGTTATTAGACAAACGTCGTCTTAACGCTCTGGATCACCTTCAAGTTTACCAACAACGTATCAAATGTGCCTATGAAAAACGTCTTCATGAATGAACCTTCCAAGTTGATGACCTTGTCCTGAAAGAAAATCAACATGTAACAAAAGTAGAAAAAAAGTAAACGGGAAAATTTTTCCTAATTGGCTTGGACCATACATTGTGACTCGTACCCATAGATCAGGTGCTTATTGTTTTTCTTCTCTTGAGGGTACACCCAAACCTGAGCCCCTTAATGCCTTACATCTTTGACCATTCTATTGTTAACTCATCATCCTACCTCACCCTTTGTCTCTTCCCATGCTCATCCCTTGAGCACCATTCACTCCATACACCTCCTTAACGATTAAATACGAATCATGTGAGTACTTGTCCCTCGTTATCTTCTCTTAAATATGTGTACCATGGCATTGCACATTACATGATTCTCATGGATACTTTTGTCTACCTTTAGATGAGATCCATGGTCATTTCACCTTGTCCTTTTGAACAAGAGTCCTTTCTTTCACCTTGGTCTTGTCCATGACCTGCAAAGACCTCACAATGGGACCAAACTCCTTGAGTCAAAATTCTAATAAAAAGATGACTCCCTCATAAGGAAATCTTTCTCTCAACCAATTGTTGCTATAAATAGACTACTCCCATAAAGGATAGCTATGTAAAGCTCTTAAAAGAGAGAGAGAGAGAGAGAAACCAAAGCTTCCCGCATCAATAAGCTTCACGAAGACTTCAAGGAGTTCAATTTTTCCCATATAGAATTCCCGCATCGATCAGTCTATCTCAACTATAAGTCAAAACACTCAACCTTTTTTTCATGGATTTTCCATTGTGACCTCGAGATCTCTTTCCCGAAGTGCATGCTACCTCATACCATATAAAAATTACCTACTCTTCACCCTGTGAACCATGCCCACTCTCATTTCCTACTGCCTCAAGGGACTTCTTAGAACTTAGACATTTGGTGATCATGTGACTAATTTTCACCATAGAATAGTCCATCGTGCAATGTCTTTAGGGTCTTATGTTCATCACCTCCTCCAAGGTATGATCTACTTGGTATGATCCTACCCAATCAGGTGGCTTTATTGCCCCCTTTTATCTTTTAACCATCTTTGTTTATGTTTTGATTACCTTATATAGGACTTGGTCCTCGATGCTTACTTTTGGGGTAATCTCCTTCTTTCACCATAATCGCCCCCACCTACATCATTGTGCCTATAATCCACCCACACCTAATAAACCTAAACCCACAACATGCCCAAACCCCTACTAACTCATTTTCACACCTCCTCATTTTCTTCCCTAGCTTATGGGAGAAATACATCGGCCCGAGGTCCCTTTTCCCGGGACTATGTAGGTAGCACTCCAAGGGCATGGGGCCCTTAGAGGTTAGCTCAGCCATCCTCTACCCTAAACAATTCATCTGCCATGTTCCCCACCATTTACACTATATCTAACTTAGTCTCCCTTTTATATACAGCATTGGAAATTAAGCCACATACATAACAAGTTGCTTCATATTTTATACATTTATTACACCTACCATTTCTCTATCATCAATATGCATAGATTATACCACATCTCACATATGACCCATAGTATAATTTATTGCAAAAAATAATTAATCACAACTTCACCTACTTTCAACACAACCATGCCTATAACTTGACTCAACCATGCCTAACAAACTGTCTCAACCATGCCTAAACCGACCTGACTCAACCATGCCTATAACCTGACTCAATCCATGCCTACAACCTAACTCGATCCATGCCTAACCAACCTAACTCAACCATGCCTAACCAACCTGACTCAATCCATGCCTAACTCACTTAATTTCCATCCATATCAAAACAAAAATCCATATCTCATCTACCACAAGCCATAAACCAATATCTCATAAACACATCAACAAATCACAAAATACCATGTATCTCATCATATAAATCAATAAATGTGTGGCTCAATATACATGCCTATCTCATCATGTCCATCATCTCAAAATGTCACCACACAGGCCGATATACAATATAAAATGTCATCGGCACACAGGCTGGTCTCATATATACAAAAAGGAATGAATCGATACAAAATCTCTTCGGCACGTAGGTCAATATATGCTCAAAATATACAAATAACTCATACATCCTCACTGTCTTTGCACACAAGCCGGTATATGTATCAAAAAAATAACTCGTATACATCAAAAACTAGGTGATCGCATATCATACATTTCACCGGATGTCCTCCATCTCTGTGTCACCTCTACCCTCGGCCTCCTGTGTCCCTGCTGGAACCTCATCTAGAGCTGGTCACCATGCGGCCGGTGCCCTCTACCGATCGGGCCTCGGAGCTTGCTGACCTCCTATGCTCTCCACACTATGAGTGTGGGATCTCGTCCTCTCACTAGATGTTTGCTGTGCCATGTACTCGGCATAGGATATGAAATCTATCCCGGCCGCCATAAGATGCTCCTGATAATATCTCGCCTCACCTAGGGCATCCTATAACCTAGATATAGGCACGATCTGTGGTGGTCCTAAAAGTCTCGGCCCCTCGTACTTTCCATGTGCCTGTCTCGTGAACTAGGACCTTCTCCCGTGCTCGTGGTGGTGCCCCGCCTTTGTGCCTGTATCTGGGCCTGTAAGGCCCCAATCTATGCCTCGAGGCTATGGCCAATTCACCATGTAAACCTGCCACTGAGCCTATAAGGCTGCCACTTGACCATACCCCCACCGACCACCTCCATCTCTACCTTCGGACTCTCGTCTATCGAGATCATCTCATCCTCCTCCTGCACGACGACCTCGTATTAACCTCTCTAGCTAGAGCTCAGCTAGCTCCTCATGCATATGCCTATATGAGGGGAATCCCACATATGACCTCCATATAATGTCCACTCTAGACAATCCCTCCAATAACTACCAAAAATGGGCCACATCATGTGTCAGCCTATTCGATCTCCACTCTCCTATCACTGGCACCCATCTCCTGTATCCCACCCACACAAATCTAGCTAGGAATGCATCTACTCGGGGCATCCTTATAGGTCACACGCACACTATGTGCTCGTACGCCCAACAAGTGTAGTATAAATGTACAACATAGGCTAAACTTACGCAACCGCCCATATGCCCATAGCTCTCTGTATAGCTACACTAAGAATGCTGGTGCCCAAGAAAAGTGTGTCTCATGCACCATCATATCATGGAGTACCCCATCAATGATCGGGGAAAGCGTCCACCCTCTACATCTAGCAAAGTGCATGGCAAAGTACCTTTCGTGTCTATCAACATAACCACTAGCCTCCTCTCATCCTGGACGGACTAAGTACATCTCTCTATAGCTCAATCGGCACTATCGAATCTCGATCAGCCGCTTCCTTGCCAAAAACAGTCCCTAATCAACTCCTCCTCGATGCCTCGAGGAGATAGAGTACACTGGGCACCCAATATGGGTAACCATAAAATCGAGAACAAGTCCTCCAGGTAGAGTTCACCCTTACCGACCACAAATACGCCTTAACCGGCGCATCGGTCACCCGTTTGGTGGACCGATACTAGTTCCACCTAACCAATGCCAACCACACTTGATCGACACCGGTCACCGTTGCGAAAAAACCCGTGACTTTCCAAAACCCCCCTTTTCTAAAAACCTCCCTCCTGCCCCTTTTACCCCACCTACAATGACCTAAACTACCCCTGGACCTCTACCCACCCCACCTATACAATTTACTACCCTCCCCCTTCCTCTTTTTTCCCACTATTCCCCCATACCCAAATTTAATTTTTACCCACCCACACAAACCAAAAAACCAAAAAACCTACAAATAACAATAATCTACTCCTCTACTCTATCAAATCAACAATGTAGAGTAGGGCGCTTACCTCATCACGCTGCCGCCATCTCGGTGGCACGTTTGGCCACTATATCGATGGCCCGCTCGATCCCTCTCTGGCCTCTACCATCACCGAATAGCTACCCATAACCTCCAACCAATTAAATCTCTCACCTTGATCCCGTGGACTGTTGCTTACCAACCAAACCTCGTTTAATCACACTCTTGCCACTCTTTGTCTTGTTTTCTCAGACACTTTTCTCTCTTTTCTCTCTTTTTTTCATTTTCTCACTTCGCAAATAACAAATGAATAACAAAACATGTGGATTTTTGTTTTTATAACCAACTCGACCTAACCGACGTCGGTTACCATTAACCGGCATCGGTTGCATGCCCTACCTTACCGTCGTCGGTTGCCCTATACCATCATCGGTTATCCTTGACTAGCATCGGTCACCCTCACCTACACATTGCCTTCCCTTTTTCCCTTTTACCCCACCCTTCACCCTGATCCTTTCCCCAACCCCACCTTTACCCAACCCATTTACCTTACCTTTCCTGACCTCATCATTTACTACCTCCCTTTGTCCTCCTTTGGGGACTCCTTATTTTACCCCTACATTGGCCTTAACCACCGTGACCTCGATATTTGGACTGGACCATTCTAGTGAACTTTGACCTCATGTGTTCACTATACCTTGTGACACTATTACTTGTGTTGTTGACCTAATGACCTTACCTAGCCTATTGTCATGGACATTTATCCTAACCCTACCTTTTGTGTACGGAACATACCTAAACATTCTTGCACCTAACCTGTTATCTAAATTCACCCCCAGGGTTAATTTGATAACATGCATTAGAATTCTCAAGTCCCAGGAAAATGGATTGATTTGGGGAAAAAATCATGTTTCTAAGGTTCCCTCAGATATTTTTCTAACTCCCCTAGCCGAAGAAGGAAGGAGCAAGCTCTGAGAAAATGCGAAAAGTTGCAGAAAATAAGCTTGAGCCAGAAAAAATTGTGAAAATTGGCTAAGTCTTGGTCCTAGGGATAGTCGGGACATTTGGGACACCTAGGCGCGGATCGGCCGAAAAGCCCCCAGGCGGCCCATGAAGCAACTGGGACATCTGGGCCGTAGGTACGCACGGGACGCGAAATGCCCGAATTTGCCAAAAGAAAGAAAAAAATTGCCAAGTCTTTAACCGAGACAAGCGGGACAGTATGGGACATCTGGGCCGGAAGTACGTGAAGTACGCGAACCGGCCAGATCGGCCGAAATGGAGAACTTCAGTCTGAAACAATGTGGGACAAGTGGGACAAAAAGACGCGAATCGGCCGAATCGGGCGGCTGGAAGAATTTGTCCCACGAAACCTTTGGGACATTTGGGACAAAAGGACGTGAATCGGCCGGTTCGGTCGAAACAGGGAAATACAACACTGGGACATCCAGGACAAAAGGGCGCGAAGGAGCCGAAAGGGCCGAGAACCAACCAGATCATGACACGTGTCACATGGAGAAAGGTCCAAAGGTCAAAGGGCGTTTTTTTAAGCTCTGACCCGAACCAATGAAATAGCGCCACGTGTCCAAATTTAAGGGGCCCACAAGGAAATTTCAAAAGGAAGGCCCACGAAAGGCAGAGGAGAGAGAATTGCTCATCCAATCAGCACGTGCCACGTGTCATCCAGGTGGCAGAATGCGGGAAAGATTTCAAAACATGTTTTCACTGTTTTGTGCCCTAAATCTTCAGATCACCATAACTTTCGATCCAGAACTCGGATTTGCATGTTCTTTATATCAACGGAAAGCTGGTGAAATTCTCTACATGATTCCGGGGTCAATCTTGCATTTTGGTGTAGTCTAGAGGGAGAAAATCAAGAAACGGCTCTGACGCGTGTTCATGGCCAAAAATGACATTCCAACGACCAGATTTAATGCAGAATGGGTCGCATTCTCCTGTAATCCAGTCAAAGTGATAGGGTATGGGTTTGTAAGGTCCCCCATGCCATTTTAATGCACCTGCAGTCAAGAAAGAATGGGCTCCCATGCCTTTGTATGTTTCCTATCCCCTGGGCTCGACCCTTGCACTGTAAAAGCCAGTTTTGGGCTCATTTCAAAGGGGGGAACATTTTGGGCATAGCAGACTTCTTACTTTACCTCCAGCAAGTGATTGATGCAAGGATCAGACCTCTCCAAGGATTGTAATAGTTTTCTTTTACCTCTCTGAGGGTGTAATGCGTGTTTTGACATTAAAATGATAATGCAAGCTCTGTGAATGGGTTCCAATCCTCTGTTTGTATTATTTGCTTGATTTCAGATACTAAATTATACATTATCAGTCTGTGTATGTTTTATGTTGTGAACTTTGGTCTGTGTCTATTTGCATGAAAAATATGTTTCACCACTCCTTTTGGTGCATCACCATCTTTAGTTAGTTTCAATTTTTGCACTTCTACCCCTGTCTCCTTGCAAGTTAGAGTAGGGTTAGGATCTAAACCTCTGTAGTTTTGCAAAATATAGATCTAAATCAGAGGAGTTTGAGGAACCAACCTCTAATCTGGAGATTCCTCTCTCAGTTTCACAAGTCCCACACTTGGAGAGAGGTTTCCATGTTGTGCAATCACACTGGATGCCTGAGTGATCAACCTAGAAGCCTGATCTGCATCCAGGGGTGCTGTGATTTTGCATCAACAGTTTTGGCACGCCCGGTGGGACTAGAGGTCTCATTTTTATTGCAGCAAAGTTGATATGCATCTGCTGCAATTTTTTTTGCTTGAAAAGAGCTATTATTCGCATATCTGGCGACTCCAAGAGGAAGATCAAGCTGGTTTCAAAGAAAGCTTATGCAGCCCAAAGCTTATGAGAAGAAGTGTTGTTTGAATACCTGCAATTATCTCGAAGAAGAAGGAAAAGAGGAAGAAGGATTCAAAGGTCTCCATCTCCACCAAATAGAACTCTCTCAACTCCTCCACCGCCTTTCGGCTTTCATTCAGTATTCAAGAGTCCTTCGACCAATCAGAATGGCGCAACTTGCAAATCCCTTTGTCAATTTCACTGGCAGCAACCCACTTGCCCTCAATGCACAGAATCCAGTTCCAATTGCAGCGTTGAAGAACATTCCATTTTTCACTGGAGAAAATCATACCACTCCTGGTGATCATGTCAAAGACATTGCTAACGTCTGTGTAATCCATGAGATAAATGAAATGGATGTGGCTGTCAAATTGCTGGCATCATCATTCAAAGGGAAGGCATTGCAATGGTTCAGGAGCCTTACAGCTGGTTCTATCACAAATTGGAATCAATTATGCATAGTTCTCCATGAGCAGTTTGGGGAAAAGGGAGACAATTTGTCTCTACTGGAACAATTAACAACTATCAAGAGAGCTCCCAATGAGTAGCTGACTGACTTCAACTTCAGATTTCAAAAGTCTTGGGATAGGATTCTAGTGGCATTCAGGCCAATAGCAGAAGGTGCTTTTCTATACTATCTTAAAGCTTTGAATTCTGATATTTCTATGTTAATTCAATCAATGGGAGGCACAACCTTACCTGCTGCTTATAACATTGCCATTAGAGCCGAAAACTGTCTTATTCAAGCTGGTAAATTGGCTCCTAGGCCTCCAATGCCATTATATCCAAGTTTAGAGAGCCCAAGTACTAGTCAAACACCTGTCTTAGCTCCTATTCCCACTCCTAGAAATCAGAATTCAAGTGAAGCTTC
The DNA here is from genome assembly GCA_018340775.1 of Taxus wallichiana var. yunnanensis. Lineage (NCBI taxonomy): Eukaryota > Viridiplantae > Streptophyta > Pinopsida > Cupressales > Taxaceae > Taxus > Taxus wallichiana. The sequence goes on from CM031236.1 coordinate 337,642,170, forward strand.
TACTTCATCTTCTAGTGCCTCAAATGAATTTCAAGAAGTCATGAAGCAACTGCAAAATTTAGGTAATGAGCTGGTTACACTCAAAAGACAGCAAGCTCAAGGTTTTAGACCTTCGTATCAGCCTCAAGCTCAACCTAATAGGCAGCCATATCAGCCTCAAAGGCCACCCAATCCAGCTGTAAATCAGAATCAAGCAAGGCCTCCTGCCAACAGACCATTTCAGCCCTATAATCCCAATGTTGCATCCACATCTAGAGCTTTGGTACCGGTGCAAAATAACATGGCCCAGGAATATGATTGGTGTTTCCCGTGTAGTCAGCCACATAACCAATCAATGTGCTTTAATGGTGCATTAAATCAGGCCCTGATGGTGCAAACCGTCGGTGGGTCGCAAGAGCCCAGCCACGAAGGAGATCAGCAGCATGAAGCACCTCAGCAAGAAACATTCCAACAGCAATCAGCCCCAAATGACACCACATTGGTAAATTGGCAAGCAGAGGATTTCTGTGGCATGAATCAGGCAGTTTCTCAAGGTGTTGCAGCCAACACAAGGTCAAAAAGGAGAAATTTGGGTGAAGAACAGCCATTAGCCCCAGCCAATCCACAACCTTCCACGGCTCCTCAAGTGATTGGCAAGCAAAACCCAGTTTCAAATGCACAAGGGCAGCCAAGAACAGCCTCTAGGCCAACTCAAATGCCAGCTGTTGCTGCCCACGTACAAGAGGTGAATGTGCAAACCAAGGGACAACAAAAGGGTACTTCATCTCCATTCAGTATCATTGATCAGATGAAGAAAACAAACGTCAATATATCTATGTGGGAATCCCTATCTATCCCAGGCCAAAGAGATTTGTTGAAATCGCCATGAAGGATCAAGCGACTTCAAATCAGCAGATGCAAGACAAAGTGCTTACAAATGCTGCCCAATCTGAAGGAAATCATGGAGGACAACAAGGTAAGATGTTGAAACCCCCTCCTTTCTATGTTTCATTAATAAATGGAAATCAGCTAGTGCATAATTGCATGATTGATTCTGGAGCAAGTAGCTCTGTCATGCCCAAACAAATAGCTGATCAGCTAGGGCTTCAGTATGAAACAACATCCAAAGGGGTAGTGTAGTTGGATGGGACAGCAATAGCAACAGTTGGAGTGATTAGAAATTTGAGTCTTACCTTGCACGCATGTCCAAATGTTGTTGTTTTACAAGATGTGTCAGTCATAGACCTTCCACCACTCTTTGCCCTATGTTTGTCAAGGGACTTCACTGCCAAGATTGGGGGATATTTGTCCACTGATTGGTCTCACATGCTATTCAGGACAAGATATGGAACTAAGACCACAATCAGATCTGAACCTATTGCAAACTTCCATATTGAGCCCTACACTCCAAGTCAGATTAATGCCAATTGCTCGGCATTTGATCAAGAAGATCACCCTAGCACTGATGAAGCTGACACTAAAGTTGGAAACATCCCGGATCTAACTCTTGATGAATGGGCAAGCAAGGTACATGCTTTTGATCCTTATCAAGGAATAGAAGAATCTGAGCTAGGAGTCTATTGTATACACGAAGAAAGTCAACCTATTCCTAGCATCACCAAGCCAAACCACAAGGATGACAATGAGGTATGACAGCTATTTTTTGATGGATCAAGGAGTAGACAAGGTGTAGGAGGTGGAGCCGTGCTTGCTTCACCTCAAGGAGTAAAGTACTATTCAGCTTTTAGATTTCAATTTGCATGCTCCAATAACACTGCTGAATATGAAGCCTTGGTGCAAGGGATGCATTGGGCAATCAAGAAAAAATAAAGAACTTGCAAGTCTTTGGGGACAGTGAATTGATTGTAAATCAAGTCAAGGGACAGCATGCTACCAAAAATGATCTACTCAAGTGCTACAAGAACAGGGTGTGGGACCTCATGGAATATTTTGAGGGTTTTGGCATCAAAGCCATTCCTAGGGAAGAGAATCAAGCTACTGACAGGCTTGCAGTAGTAGGGGCAGCCTTTGACATTGTAGAAAACATTCAACAAGATAAGGTATAGCCAAACATCCACATGATTGTGAGGCCTTCGGTGCCGGATAATGATGTCAGTTGGCAAGTATTTGAGAATGACCAGCAAATCATCCATTTCTTGCAAGAAGAAGCTGAGTTCTCAGCTAAGAATCAAGAAAAGTTGGAACAGCAATATGGTGACCAAGTGATACAGCTGAGAACTGACAAGCTGCCCAAGGGACTTATCACTTTGGAGTCCATTTTTAACCCCAATGATCAGTTTAGAAAGGAGAAAGCAAACATTCAGGTCAAGAGAGAAGATTCGGTATCCATCTTGGTAGAAGAGAACAAGCCATTGCAAATTGGAAAGATGACAACTGAGCAAGAAAGATGTGAGTTCATACAGCTATGTCAAGAGTTCCCTGACGTGTTTGCTTGGAGCTATGAAGACTTGAAAGGTTTCAATCCCAACTTAGCTCAGCATACCATCGAATTGGATCCAAATACTAAGCCTGTCAGGCAGAAACAGAGACCAGTCAATCCACACATGGAGCCTCTCATGAGGAAAGAATTGGACAAGCTGATTGAGTCAAGAATCATATTCCCAATCAAGCATTCTAGTTGGGTTGCCAACTTAGTTCCAGTCAGAAAGAAGAGTGGAGAGATCAGGCTGTGTGTTGACTTCAGAGATTTGAATAGAGCCTCTCTCAAGGACCATTATCCACTCCCTTCCATGGAGCAAATATTGCAGGTCGTAGCTGGTTCAGAAAGGTTTTCACTACTTGATGGTTACTCAGGATTCAATCAAATTATGGTAAAGGAGGAAGACCAGTTCAAGACAGCCTTCACAACCAAATGGGGCACATATGCTTACAAGAAGATGCCATTTGGATCTGTTGAATGCCGGAGCAACATTCCAAAGTGAGCTATGGATATGGCATTCAAAGGCTTGATCAACAAGATAGTGCTTTGGTATACCTAGATGATATCACTTTGTCTTCTCAAAGAATCTGAGACCATCTCTTTCACCTCAGGCAAGTGTTTCAGAGGTGTAGAAAGTTTGGAGTGTCTTTGAATCCTAAGAAGTGCATCTTTCTTGCACATGAAGGGAAGGTCCTTGGCCATATTGTCTCCAAGGAAGGATTAGCAATTGATCCAGAGAGGGTTGCAGCTATAAGAGCACTACCATTGCCAAGCCACAAGAAAGCCCTTCAGAGTTTCCTGGGAAGGATAAACTTTGTTCGGAGGTTTGTCCCAGATTTTGTAGCCCTTGTCAAGCCCATCACCAAAATGTTAAGGAAAAGCATGGCTTTCAAATGGACAGCAGAAGGCAAGGAGAGTTTTGAAGCAATCAAAGAAGCCATCTCCCAAGCACCCACTCTCATCAACCCAGACTTTTCCAAGGATTTCATCCTCTATGCATTTGGAGGTGATGACACTATTTCTACCATTCTGATACAATGAACAAAGATAATGATGAACAACCGATTGCCTTCTTCAGCCAGAGCCTAGATGACTGCAAAGTGAGGTACTCTTTTATTGAAAAGCATGTGCTTGCAGTAATCAGAAGCTTGAAGAAATTCAAGCATTTAGTCTCAAACAACAAGGTCCAGTTGCTGGTCTCACATGCTGGGGTTAAGGACTTCCTCCTCAACAAGGATTTGAATGAGAAAAGGGCAGGTTGGATCACCCGTGTCATGGAGTATGACATTGAGATCAAGATCACCAAGCTGGTAAGAGGGAAAGGATTGTGTGAGCAGCTGGTTTTGGGAAAGCAAAAAGAAGTAGGCAACGAAGAAGAGGCTGTTTTGATAGTTCAAGACAGCCATGAGCCGAGTGGCAGGCAAGAAGAAGACAATGCTGCCCCGACTCCTTGCTGGACCCAAGGCATTATGCACTTCCTACAAACAGGCCTATGCCCTCCAGGAGATGAGCAAGACCCAAAGGAGACATTTCAGATTGCAGGCTGTCCCGTACGCCATCGTTGAGGGAGTTTTGTTCAAGAAAGATGTGAATGGAGTGCTGCTGAGATGCATTAGCACAGGTCAGATCCAAAGGGTATTAGAAGAGTTTCATAATGGACCAGCTGGTGGCCATTTTGCACCAAGAGTGACAGCTCTAAAAATCATGAAGGCTGGTTATTATTGGCCTAGAATCTTTAGTGATTCCTATGCATGGATCAAGAGGTGTAAGAATTGTGCATTCTTCACAGGAAAAGAGAGACTCGCTGCCCTTCCATTACATCCAATTTCAGTAGATCAGCCATTCATGCAATGGGGACTGGACTTCATTGGAGCCATCAATCCCAATTCGAGCCAAGGGCACAAATGGATTTTGACAGCCACAGACTACTTCACCAAATGGACAGAAGCAGTAGCACTCAAAGAGGCAAATGAGTCTAACATCTTAGACTTTTATGAGGAGATAACAACCAGATTTGGTGTACCTGCCACAATAATCTCTGATAATGCATTGGCATTCATTGGATCCAGGGTGACTGAGTGGGCTGTCAAGAATAGTATTTACCTAAGCACTTCATCAAACTATTACCCTCAAGGTAATGGCCAAGACGAGTCTACAAACAAGAACTTGTTGAAGATCATTAGGAGGACTCTTGATGAGAATCAGAGGTCTTGGCATACCAAGCTGAAATCAGCCTTATGGGCTGATAGGATAACTCCCAAAAGATCCACAGGTAACTCTCCATTTAGGCTTGTCTATGGAAGAGAGGAAATCTTGCCCATGTCACTTGAGTTGCCAACGTTGGAACTCATGAAGCAGCTGGAGTTGCTTGAATTTTAGCCTATGGAGGTGAGATATGCAGAATTGATGGAGCTACAAGAGATCAGAAATCAGGCATCCCAAGCAATGGAAAAGGATCAAGCTTTGATCAAGAATACCTTTGATAGGAAGGCCAAAGATAGATCTTTTCAAGTTGGAGATCTAGTGTTGAAATGGGATGTGGATCGAGCTAAACCAGGAAGGCATTCAAATTTTGATGCCATTTGGAGTGGCCCGTACATGGTCACAAAGTGCAGGAACAACAATGCTTTCCAATTGGCCTCATTGGATGGTGAAGAACTGTAGATTCCAGTTAATGGAATCTATCTCAAGCGTTGCTTCTAGAGGGAAGTTCACTACCTCTGTAAATATTAGATTAGATTTTCTTTCCTCCAAGTGCTTGTGCACATTGTTTTTCCGTAGGTTAGTTTTGTTTTCCCTAAGTGCCTTGGCACAGCTTGCTGTCCATGGAGATGTTTAGCATGTCCTTGCTTTCATCAGGTAACATTCCATCTTCCTCCTTGCACATTCTGAGTCAGTTAGGGTTCTAAATAGAATATTTGATGACTCCATGCCCAATGGACTGCTTCAGGCAACTGGTCTTTTCATCTAGCAGGCAGATGCCCCACTGAGTCACCAAATTGTTATCTAAATTCACCCCAGGGTTAATTTGATAACATGCATCAGAATTCTCAAGTCCCAGGAAAATGGATTGATTCGGGGAAAAAATCATGTTTCTAAGGTTCCCTCAGATATTTTTCTAACTCCCCTGGCCGAAGAAGGAAGGAGCAAGCTCTGAGAAAATGTGAAAAGTTGCAGAAAATAAGCTTGGGCCAGAAAAAATTGTGAAAATTGGCTAAGTCCTGGTCCTAGGGGCAGTCGGGACATTTGGGACATCTAGGCGCGGATCGGCCGAAAAGCCTCCAGGCGGCCCGTGAAGCAACTGGGACATCTGGGCCGCAGGTATGCGCGGGACGCGAAATGCCCGAATTGGCCGAAAGAAAGAAAAAATTTGCCAAGTCTTTGACCGGGACAAGCGGGACAGTATGGGACATCTGGGCCGGAAGTACGCGAAGTACGCGAACCGGCCGGATCGGCCGAAATGGAGAACTTCAGTCCGAAACAATGTGGGACAAGTGGGACAAAAAGACGCGAATCGGCCGGATCGGGCGAACCGGAAGAATTTGTCCCACGAAGCACTGGGACATTTGGGACAAAAGGACGTGAATCAGGGTGGTTCGACCAAACAGGAAATGCAAAGACTTCAGGACATCCGGGACAAAAGGGCGCAAAGGAGCCGAAAGGGCCGAGAACCAACCAGATCATGACACGTGTCACATGGAGAAAGGTCCAAAGGTCAAAGGGCATTTTTTTAAGCTGTGACCCGAACCAATGAAATAGCGCCACGTGTCCAAATTTAAGGGGCCCACAAGGAAATTTCAAAAGGAAGGCCCGCGAAAGGTAGAGGAGAGAGAATTGCTCGTCCAATCAGCACATGCCACGTGTCATCCAGGTGGCAAAACGTGGGAAAGATTTCAAAACACGTTTTCACCTGTTTTGTGCCTAAATCTTGAGATCACCATAACGATCCGAACTTGGATTTTCACGTTCTTTATATCAACGGAAAGTGGTGAAATTCTCTACAAGATTCCGGGGTCAATCTTGCGTTTGAGTGTAGGTGGAGGGAGAAAATCAAGAAACGGCTCGACACGTGTTCATAGCCAAAAATGACATTCCAACGACGCATTTAATGCGAATGGGTCACATTCTCCGTAATCCGGTCAAAGTGACAGGGTATGGGTTTGTAAGGTCCCCCATGCCGTTTTAATGCACCTGCAGTCAAGAAAGAATGGGCTCCCATGCCTTTGTACGTTTCCTGTCCCCTGGGCTCGACCCTTGCACTGTAAAAGCCAGTTTTGGGCTCATTTCAAAGGGGGAACATTTTTGGGCATAGCAGACTTCTTCTTTCACCTCCAGCAAGTGATTGATGCAAGGATCAGACCTCTCCAAGGATTGTAACAGTTTTCTTTTACCTCTCTGAGGGTGTAATGCGTGTTTTGACATTAAAATGATAATGCAAGCTCTGTGAATGGGTTCCAATCCTCTGTTTGTATTATTTTCTTGATTTCAGATACTAAATTATACATTATCAGTCTGTGTATGTTTTATGTTGTGAACTTTGGTCTGTGTCTATTTGCATGACAAATATGTTTCACCACTCCTTTTGGTGCATCACCATCTTTAGTTAGTTTCAATTTTTGCACTTCTACCCCTGTCTCCTTGCAAGTTAGAGTAGGGTTAGGATCTAAACCTCTGTAGTTTTGTAAAATATAGATCTAAATCAGAGGAGTTTGAGGAACCAGCCTCTAATCTAGAGATTCCTCTCTCATTTTCACAAGTCCCACACTTGGAGAGAGGTTTCCATGTTGTGCAATCACACTGGATGCCTGAGTGATCAACCTAGAAGCCTGATCTGCATCCAGGGGTGCTGTGATTTTGCATCTACATAACCTACATTGTGTTTCTTGACCATATCCTATACCTTGGATACTAGAATCACTTGAACCTTGTTTGGATAAACTGATCGACCTTAGATGATGTAGATTTTTCCTTCTGTTCAACCTGGTAGCGTGCTGTAGTTTATATGTGTGCGTGTGATTGAATGTTGCTACCTTTGACCCCGATCCATTACCTAGAATGGCCCGAAAAGACATTTTTCCCTTTTTCCCTGTGCCCACCTACCTTTTCCTCACATTCACCTTTTTATCAAACCACTCACCGATTCTACCTTCGGCCTCATCAATTCCTTGGTTTGAGGGGGATCACCTTCACCCAAACATGGGGCAACCACATCTTATTTTTATTAGCGTCGCTTACCAATACAAGCTATGCAACAAAAAGGGAAAAATGTAGACACTAAAATTAGGTCACACTCCCCTTTGGTCCCTCGATGAATAAGCACCCTTCATCACATTCACCTAGCCATGGCCCCCTTCACCCCACTAATATTAATTTAATTAAATTAATTCATTATCCTCACTATATTTATTATTTAAATATCTTATTTTAAATAATATCCACACATACAGTTCACTTAGACACCTCACCAAGCCAACTCAACCTAAGACCCGTTCTTAGTAAGTTTCCATAACTAACTAAGACTTACCCAAACACTAAAAATCAATGCCTACATTCCCTCTAACCACATTCTGCATGCTCACATGAAGCTCCCAGTCTAATCCTCGGAGTTAATGACACGAGATCTAAGGAAACCAAGAGGATCTCCCTAGTTTAGTAAACCTTGGAAATTCCACCTTGACCGATGCTCATTACCCTATTTGTTTCATCAACACTTCAAAGAAACGATATAAGAAGCAGGTGAAAGAATCACAAATAAATTGTGATGTTATTTAAGAGATATGTAGGAATGGGTGAGTCCATTGTTATAAATAGATTAGCCCAACGATTTTTTTGGAGGAACAATTAAATTTCCACGTAAATTATACATATTTTTGTATCTATATATTTTTGGATCATATTTTCAAAATTGATATGTTATGTTCTTGTTTTGATAAGTTGCGACATGGTGGCAAGATCAATGGTAGAAAAATCACTGCATAATCCAAAAGATTCTTGCCCACCACCATTGAAATAAATGCATACCCACATGGCCATAAGAGAAGATAAAATAGATCAACAAGAAATAAATACGAGAATTATGGGAATTGCACACTTGTCAAAAAGAGGTTTATGAAAGGTGTGTGAAAAAATTTACTTAAGACCAATGCAAAATCAATGGAAGGAGTGAGAAGAAATTTACTTTAAAATTGGTACACAATTATACATTGGGGGTTCCCTTACCAGTTACTTAAAAATCCTATTTTATACACATTATAACATCAAACTTGGGATAGCTTCTTTGGCAAATAGTCATGTTATCCAAAATGTGCCCCCTTGCTCATTTTGTGGCTAACTCCCTTCATTCTTCCCTCTCTTGTGCCTCAGTCATAATTTTTTTCTTTTCATGCACTCAAGACCTTCTAGAAATGGCACCATTGGATAGAGCTTTTTCTCATCTTTCTAGAAAGGTAAAGTTTTCCTCCTAACTCCATGTATTTTTGAAGTTATGGCTCGGCAGAGTTTTTGTGGGAAATTTTCCCCTGAAAGGCCCACATCGAATAATATGGTGCCACATGTCCTCAGGAGTGGCGGAGGGTGGAGGTAAACTTGGAATTTTTACTAAGTGATTCGGCAAGTTTTCAAAAGGAATATTTCACCCCGAAGGCCCGCCGACGAATGAGATGCTGCCATGTGTCCAAGGGGAAGAAATTGAATTTTTTTCTAAGGGTTGATCCAAGCAAATTTTTTGATGCTAGGCCCGCATCGAATCATATTGTGCCACGTGTCTCTAGAGGAAAGGGGGTGGTAGAGGGTGGAGTAAAAATAGAAAATTTGACTAAGTGATTGGCGCCATGGAAAAATCTCAAGGAAAGGCCCGCGCCCAATCACGTTATGCCACGTGTCCTAAGGCATCGGACCGGTGGAGGGCGAGAGGAAAGATTGGAAATTTGGCAAAGGAGATCGGTGAGGGTGCAATGTTAAATTTTTCCCCAAGATCCGCAGCTAATGAGGACAGGCCACGTGTCCAGGGGGTCGGAGCTTCGGAATGCGGGGAGATTGGGATTTTTTCCCAAAGGTTAAATCAAAAGAAAAAATGTTTTCCCCAAGGCCAACTCAAATGCCGATTGCTACTACCCATGTGTAAGGAATGAATGTGCGAGCCAAGGGACGGTAGAGATGCTTCATCTCCATTCAACATCATTGATCATATGAAGAAGACAAATGTAAACATATCAATGTGGGAATCACTATCCATCCCAAGCTAAAGAGATTTGCTACAAGATACCATGAAGGATTGGTCAACTTCAAATCAGAAAGTCCAAATGCAAGAGAAGGTACTCACAAATGCTACCCAGCCTGAGGGGAATCATGGAGGATAGCAAGGTAAAATGTTAAAGCCCCCTCCATTTTATGTTTCATTGATCATTGGAAACCAATTAGTACACAATTGCATGATTGATTCGGGGTAAGTAGTTCAGTAATGCCCAAGAAAATAGCTGATCAGTTGGGAATTCAATATGAAGTCATATCCAAAGGGGTAGTGCAATTAGATGGGACATCAGTAACAACAGTTGGAGTTATCAAAAACTTGATTCTTACTTTACATGCATGCCCCAACGTTGTTGTTTTACAAGATGTCTCAGTAATAGATCTTCCACCACTCTTTGCCCTATGTCTATCAAGGGATTTCATAGCCAAGATTGGAGGTTACTTATCTGCTGATTGGTCACACATGTTGTTTAGAACAAGATATGGAACTAAAGCCACAATCAGATATGAGCCTATTGCAAACTTTCACATTGAGCCTTACACTCCAAGCCAAATCAATACCAATTGTTCAACGTTTGATCAAGAATATTATCCAAGCACTGATGAAGCTGACACCAAGGTTAGAAGTATCCCAAATTTAACTCTTGATGAATGGGAAAACAAGGTGCATGATTTTGATCCTTATCAAGAAATAGAAGAATATGAGTTAGGAGTCTATTGCATGCATGAAGAAAATCAGCTCATCCCTAGCATCACCAAGCCAAACCACAAGGATGAAAATGAGGTATGGCAATTGTTTTTTGATGGATCAAGGAGTAGACAAGGTGCAGGAGGGGGAGCTATGCTTGTTTCACCTCAAGGAGTTAAGTATTATTTAACTTTTAGATTTCAGTTTGCATGCTCTTATAACACTGCTGAATATGAAGCTTTGATACAAGGATTGCATTGGTCAATCAAGAGAGGAATCAAGAACTTGCAAGTCTTTGGTGACAAAGTGAGTTGATTCTCAACCAAGTTAAGGGGCAGCATGTCTTTGTCAAGAATGATCTGCTCAAGTGTTACAAAAATAGGGTGTGGGACCTCATTGAAGATTTTGAGGGCTTTGGCATCAAATCCATTCCTAGAAAAGAGAACCAAACTGCTGACAGACTTGCAGCAGTTGGGGCAGCCTTTGACGTTGTTGAAAGCATTTAAAAAGACAAGGTACAACCAAACATCCATGTGATTGTAAGGCCTTCAGTGCCAGACAACAATGTGAGTTGACAAGTGTTTGAAAGTGATTAACAAATCATCCATTTCTTGCAGTAAGAAGAGGCTGAGTTCTCGGCTAAAAATCAGAAAAGTTGGAACAGCAAAGTATGGTGACCAAGTGGTACAACTGAGAACCAACAAACTACCAAAGGGACTTATTACTTTAGAGTCCATTTTCAATCCTAATGATTAGTTTAGGAAGGAGAAAGCAAACATCCAAGTCAAGGGAGGAGATTCAGTGTCCATCTTGGTGGAAGAAAGCAAACCACTCCAAGTTGGTAAAGTGACAACTGAGCAAGAAAGGTATGAGTTCATACAAATTTGTCAAGAATTCCCGATGCGTTTGCTTGGAGCTATGAATATTTGAAAGGTTTCAACCCCGAGCTAGCTCAACACACAATTGAATTGGATCCAAGTACTAAACCCATCAGGTAAAAACAAAGGCCAATCAATCCACACATGGAGCCTCTCATGAGGAAAGAATTGAATAAGTTGATAGAGTCAAGAATCATATTCCCTATCAAGATTTCTAGTTGGGTGGCCAACTTGGTTCCAGTTAGAAAGAAGAGTGGGGAAATCAGATTGTGTGTTGACTTCAGAGATTTGAATAGAGCATCTCTCAAGGATCATTATCCACTTCCTTCTATGGAGCAGATTTTACAAGTTATTCTGGCTCGAGAGGTTTTCATTACTTGATGGCTATTCAGGTACAATCAGATCATGGTGAAAGAAGAGGATCAATTCAAGACAACCTTTACAACCAAATGGGAACTTATGCATACGGGAAAATGCCATTTGGGCTGTCTAATGTTGGAGATACTTTCCAAAGGGCAATGGACATGGTGTTCAAGGATTTGATTAACAACGTGGTGCTGGTATATCTTGATGATATCATTGTTTTTTCAAAAAATGTAGTAGACCATCTCTTTCATTTGAGACAAGTGTTCTAAAGGTGTAGAAGATTTGGAGTATCCTTGAATCCTAAAAAGTGTATTTTTCTAGCCCATGAAGGAAAGCTCCTTGGCCACATTGTCTCCAAAGAAGGGTTAGCAATTGATCCAGAAAGAGTTGAAGCCATAAGAGCACTACCATTGCCAAGCCATAAGAAGGCCCTTCAAAGTTTCTTGGGGAGAATAAATTTTGTTCGGAGGTTTGTCCCAAATTTTGCAGCCCTAGTCAAGCCTATCACCAAGATGTTAAAGAAAAGCATAGCTTTCAAATGGATAGCAGAAGGCAAGGAAAGTTTTGAAGCAATCAAAGAAGCCATCTCTCAAGCCCCAACTCTCATTAACCCAAATTTCTCCAAGGACTTCATCCTTTATGCATTTGGGGGTGGTGATACTATTTCTTCAATTTTGGTAAAGCAGAAAAAAAACAATGATGAGAAGCCAATTTCTTTCTTCAACCAAATCTTGGAGGACTATGAGGTGAGATATTCTTTCATTGTGAAGCATGTTCTTGTAGTAATCAGGAGCTTGAAGAAATTCAAGCATCTAGTCTCAAACAACAAGGTTCAATTGCTATTTTCTCATGTGGGAGTTAAAGACTTCCTCCTCAACAAAGACTCGAATGAAAAGAGAGCGGGTTGGATTACTCGTGTCATGGAGTATGACATTGAGATCAAAGTCACCAAGTTGGTTAGAGGAAAAGGGTTGTGTGAGCATCTGGTCCTGAAAAAACACAAAGAAGCATGCAATGAGAAGGAGGTTGTTTTGGCATTGCAAGACAACCATGAGAAAGGAAGCACTCAAAAGGAAAATGATGGTGTCCTCACCCCCGCTGGACCCAAGACATAATGCAATTCCTAAGCACAGCCTCGGCCTCCAAAGATGAACAAGACCAAAAGAAGACACTTCAAATTGCAGGTTGTCCCATATGCCCTTATTGATGGTGTTTTGTTCAAGAGGGATGTGAATGGAGTGCTACTGAGATGCATTGGTACAAATAAGATTCATAGTGTGTTGGAAGAGTTCCATGGTGGATCAGCTGGTGGTCATTTTGCACCAAGAGTGACAGCTCTAAAGATCATGAGGGCTGGCTATTATTGGCCCAAGATTTTCAAAGTGATTGTTATGCACGGATCAACAGTGCAAGAATTGTGCATTCTTCACGAGTAAAGAGAGGCTGGCTGCCCTTCCATTGCATCCAATTTCAGTTGACCAGCCATTCATGCAATGGGGTTTGGACTTCATTGGAGTCATTAATCCAAATTCAAGCCAAGGGCACAAATGGATTCTAACAACAAAATATTACTTCACCAAGTGGACTAAAGCAGTAACACTCAAGGAAGCAAATGAATCCAACATCTTGGACTTCTATGAGGGAATAGCAACCAGATTTGACATACCTACTACAATAATATTGGATAATACATTGGCATTCATTAGATCCAAGGTAACTGAATGGGCTACCAAGAATGGGATCTACCTAAGCACTTCATCAAATTATTACCCTTAGGGTAATGGCCAGGATGAATCTACAAACAAGAACTTGTTAAGGATCATTAGGAGGAATCTTGATGAAAATCAAAGATCTTGGCATACTAAGTTGAAATCAGACTTATGGGATGATAGGATAACTCCTAAAAGATCTACAGGTAACTCCCCATTCAAGCTTGTTTATGGAAGAGAGGCAATTTTTCCCATGTCACTTGAGTTGCCAACATTGGAACTCATGAAACTTGATTGGAGTTGTTGGAGTTTGAGCCCATGGAGGTTAGATATGCAGAATTGATGGAGCTCCAAGAAATCAGAAATTAGGCATCCCAAGCAATGGAGAAGGATCAAGCTTTGATAAATAAGACCTTTGATAGAAAGGACAAGAATAGATCTTTCCAATTTGGAGATCTAGTGTTAAAATGGGATGCAAACATAGCAAAACCGGGAAGGTATTTAAAATTTGATGCCATTTGGAGTGACCCATACATGGTCACAAAGTGTAACGACAATAATGCCTTCCAATTATTTTCATTGGATGGTGAATAATTACAGATTCCAGTCAATGGAATCCATCAAGCATTGCATCTTTGAAGGAAGTTCTCCACCTTGTACATATTAGCCTAGGTTTTCATTCGTTCAAGTGCTTGTATACATTATTTTGTTGTGGATTAGCTTTCCTTTCCCTAAGTGCTTTGGCACAAGCTTGTTGTTCCAGGAAATGTGTTTTGTAGGCCTTTCTCCAATCAGATGGTATTCTACCTTCCATCTTCCTCCTCGCAGTGTTCTAATAAGTGGAGGTATCAAGCAGAGAATTTGATGACTCCATGCCTAATGGATTGTTTCAAGAATGGTAACTTCATCCAGCATGCAGATGACCCCTCTGAGTCGCCAAAATTGTTATCCAAAATGTGCCCCCTTGCTCATTTTGTGGCTAACCCCCTTCATTCTTCCCTCTCTTGTGCCTCAGTCATAATTTTTTTCTTTTCGGGCACTCAAGACCTTCTAGAAATGACACCATTGGATAGAGATTTTCTCAGCTTTCCAGAAAGGTAAAGTTTTCCTCCTAACTCCATGTATTTTTGAAGTTATGGCTCGGCGGAGATTTTGTGGGAAATTTTCCCCTAAAAGGCCCGCAGCCAATAATATCGTGCCATGTGTCCTCGGGAGTGGTGGAGGGTGGAGGTAAACTTGGAATTTTTACTAAGTGATTCGGAAAGTTTTCAAAAGGAATATTTCACCCCGAAGGCCCACCGACGAATGAGATGCTGCCATGTGTCCAAGGGGAAGAAATTGAATTTTTTTCTAAGGGTTGATCCAAGAAAAAAATTTGATGCTAGGCCCGCATCGAATCATATTGTGCCACGTGTCTCTAGAGGAAAGGGGGTGGTGGAGGGTGGAGTAAAAATAGAAAATTTGACTAAGTGATTGGTGCCATGGAAAAATTTCAAGGAAAGGCCCGCGCCCAATCACGTTATGCCACGTGTCCTAACGCATCGGACCAGTGGAGGGCAGAGATAAGATTGGAAATTTTTCAAAGGAGATCGGTGAGGGTGCAATGTTAAATTTTTCCCCAAGATCCGCAGCTAATGAGGACAGGCCACGTGTCACCGGGGGTCGGAGCTTCGGAATGCGGGGGAGATTGGGATTTTTTCCAAAGGTTAAATGAAAAGAAAGAATGTTTTCCCCAAGGCCCACATCCAATGGGAGCTCACCACATGTCCTAGGTAGGTGGAAGGTGGGGGAATTTGGGAAATTTTCCCAAAGCAAAATTGAAGAAATTTCAAAGGAAAAGTCCGCCCCCTAAATGCGAGCCAATGGGATCGTGCCACATGTCCATGTGGTGGAAAAAAATGCAAGATAGGCCCGCAGGGAAAAAGAAAGGGAAAGGTCCACATCTAATGGGGTTTTACCACGTGTCCAAGTCAGAAAATGGTCAAACAACGATGAAAAATTTAAGAGGAAATTCCGCATGAGTGAATCACCTCTTGCCACATGTCCTCAAGCCATTGGCCCGGCGGAGAATTTTTGGAAAATTTTCCAATGACCAAACTGGTGGAAAATGAAGCACAGAAGGCCCGCATCTAATCAGAATGTGCCATTTGGCACTGGAGCTTTGGGGTGCAGAGATTTTTTGGGAAATTTTTCCAAATGCAAAAAGTGGGAAAATTTCAAATTTTTGGCCCGCCAACCCGTTTTGGCCCTGTTTTGTCCTAAATTTTTAAATGGCCATAACTTTCGATCCAGAGCTTGGTTTTTCATGTTCTTTATATCAACAGGAAGTGGTGAAATTCTCTACAAGATTCCAAGCTCAATTTTGTATTTTGATGGAGTTTGGAGAGATAAAATCTAAAAACACCTCTGGCAAGTAGTAGTGAGTAGAAATGACGTTTCAACCACCATTTTTAATGAAGAATGGCTGGCATTCTCTCCCAGCATGGTAAAAATGTTAGGGAATGGACTGTAAGGATGGCTATGCTATTTTATTACATTTTTGGTTGGTGGTTGAAGCTCTCCCACATTTTCCGACGTTTCTCTCTCCTGGGCTCATTTTTGCATGGTAAAAGCTAGATTTGGCTCATTTTTGGAAGGTTGAACATTTTTCATGTATTGCAGGCTCCCTCTTTCACCTTGAAAGTGATTTTGTTGAAAAATCAAACCTCTTCCAAGGTTATAACCTGTTTTCTACCTCTCAGATGTTGTAATGCATGTGTTTTGATAATGGGAATGACAATGTAGGCTCTTTGAATGAGTTTTGATCCTCTATTTGTGTTGTTTGATTCATTTCTGACCTTTCATTACAGTTTATCAGTTTGTGCATGAAATTTTGTTACATTTCTATGATTTGTGTCAATCTACAGAAATAAAAATGCTCACCACTCCTTTGGTGCATCACCTTATTAGCATTAGTTTCAGTTTTTACATTCTCTATCCCTGTCCCCTTTGGAATTTAGAGTAGGATCTTGAATTCAAACCCTCTATAACTTGCAAGTAACCCCCCTTATCAGTGGAGTTGAGGAACTATCCTCTAACCTGGAGTTTCTTTTCCCATTTTTACAAGTCCCACACTTGGGGAAAAGATTCAATGTTGTGCAATCACACTGGATGTCCAAAGTTTCAAACTAGAAATCTGATCAACATCCGTGGGTGTCTTAATTTTCACCAACAAGTCCCATCCACAAATCTTAGCTCTGTGTACTACATAAGGAACTTGAAACCCTTTTAACTTAGTTGGAAAAATTCCAATGAACTTATATAATAATCTTATGTTTTTAAACAAATGAATAAAGCTCAAAATTTTTAATTCATATTTTTATGAAATAACTTTACAAAAAGAAATAATATAAAAGTATTTATTTTCACTTTATGAGCAATAAACAACTTTTATCTAATATAAAAGTATTCATTTTTTAATTTTTGAAAAAAATTTGATTTCATTAATAAATATTTCATCATAGAGTGATTCATACTAATTAATTTCCTATGAAACTTATTAGTTATTAGTCTTCATAAAATAAATATATTGTCCTTCCCAATTATAGTTGTATACTATGAGTAGAAACAACAAATCCTTGTGCAAACATTGTTGTACTATGTTAATCACACCTCTAGCATAAATAAATATGAGAAATTTGGTTCCCAAATCATAGAAATAAAATATTACAAATCTAGTTGAACATACCCTAAATAACCACTATTCACATTAAAAATAGTTAATGATGTAATGCATATGAAATAGATATCAAAAGCTATTGTAGATCTAGTAATATATGTAAAATTAATTCATTTTGGCATAGAATATTTGATGTATAGAGAAAATAAAATAAAGCATATATATACTTTTCAATAGTTTTCAAACAATAACTCTACTTGGTCTCTGCATATGAGGATCCTTCCCAAGCCCAAAATGGCTTGTTTCGTGCAAAAATCAGTCTGAAGAGATTTTATTAAAATGTTGTACAAAAGTGTAAAATCAAATAAATATTGAAAACCCACTTGTAAAGTTATCCTATTATTACGATCTCAAAATTTCAGCCACTAATTATTTAAAACAAGTGATTTATGCTCACTTTCCTATGCATACATTTTGTCAAACAATTTGAATGCAATCTCAGACCAATCAGGAAAACATGTTAGAAATCAATAAATATTGATCATCAAGAAAAAAATTCAAAAACCATCTGAAAAATAATATTATCCTCGTACGGTCTTAATTTAAACTTATTTGGATAAAAATTAGAAAATTTATTCTAACTAGTTTGGGATGGACCATTAATTTACATATTTCCCACACAAAAAAATTCTTCATTCCAAGATGTAATTTCATAGAAACTTACATGTTATTTTTCCTCCTTCCACGTGGATTCCATTCAAAAATCCCTCTCTTTCTTCCTAAACTCTAAATATTTATGCATGCACCTACTACAAGTAATGTAACTTCCACTTACTTTGTGACTCTTCAACTTCCATCACCTCTACATGTGTAACTGCCCATTTTAAACATCATTTGAAGCATATTAATGATGCACACACATAATAACACTCAACACACAACCTACAATCATAAAATGACACTAATATGACCTTTGAAAAGCATTTATCAACCCTAAACACCCTTTGAACAACCTTACAAGTCCATATGCCTCATTACAACATTTGAATTTTCAAATATCCCATTTTGGAGGAAAACACCAATGAAAAGAAATTCAAATTTCCTAAATCCAATTAATTCTTGAACTATTTCACATAAAATATATTGGCCTCTACATCTCTCTCACATCTCAAATAGACTCAAAGGAGCATGAATTTTTTTAATAAAGGTCTCTTCATGGATGCTCTTGCATCATACTCCCAAGGTGGAGAAAAATCATGCATACTCTTTGTATTCTTGCTGATGTCTTCATCTTCATATCTTGTCTGTAGCCTTCTCTTCTTTCTCTCATTGTCCCTACATTACTCACATCCACTAGGGTTCCATGTAGCTGGTTTTGGTCTTCCATTTGCTTTGACTCTGCTCCATTTCTCTTTGTTCTTCATCTTTTCTCCTATCACCTTCAAGTAATCATGCTTCATACCTGCACATACAAAGATTAAAACAAAAATATATATTTTCCCTCATGTTTCATGGTGCCTTTCATCACTATATACTTCATGTATAACTTGTATTCATCACTTGTTATGTCAAAATCTTCATTTTCCTACTCACTCACTTGCTCATCCAGCATACCAATCTTCTCCATGATTGCACTTCCTTCATTTTTGTTTCCATTTTTCTCATCTTGTTCCCAAGAAATATTTGTTTTCTCATCTACATCTTCCCTTCTCTCTTTTCCATCCAAATAATCTAACAAACATTTTAATATATCATCAACACCATTCATTTTTTTTTCTTAACCATGATTATTATCTTCAAATGCACAACGAGAGTCTTCTTGAAAAATTTCAGCCAATTCATCCAAAAAATCATCAATATCAATTAACAAGTTATCCATTTTTCTTACCTTAACCTCATCCTTTACATGCTTCTCTTATTAAATCTATGAAATCTGCATGTTCTTCATGAATTCATCCTCTTTTTCTTCACTCCATATTCATTTTTTTTTTTTTTTTAGCTTATCTTGTTTCTATTCTTCTTGTCTCATATTTTCCTCTTCTTATTTGATCATCTTCTTTAACTAAAATATTTGGTTTCTTCTCATGATTTGCATTATAGGCCACATGGATTTCTTCTTCATGAAAAACTCAAGTACATACCTTCGGTGTTCCTTCATCATCTCTTTTATCTAATCTATATATTCTCTTAGTTTATTTACCTCTGCTTTCATCCAATCTTCGTGCTTTCTCTGCCTCTATTTCTTTACTTCTTCTCTCTTCTTCTTCTCTGACTCTTCTTGTTTTCTCTTATGGCTAAGCAGCTTCCACAACTTCACTATTTCTTCCTCTTGATCCATTTCTCACTATGACAAGTCTTTTTCACCATGCATATTCCTTCAAACCTCACTAAGGATTGAAACTTGGTATTTTTGTGTTTCCAATATCTCTTCTCAACTTCTCACACTTCTCCTCACCGACACTTCATTCACCACACAAACTTGCACATTGTTAGCCACAAAAGTACATATATTCAAAACTCAAATCAAATCACCACACAAATCCACACTCGATACCAAAAAATTCAGAGAGAGTAAAATAATGCATATATATACTTTTCAATAGGTTACAAACAATACTCCACTCGGTCCTGCATATGAGGATCCTTCCCAAGCCCAAAATGGTTTGTTTCTTGTAAAAACAAGTCTAAAGATATTTTATTAAAACTTTTTACAAAAGTCTAAAACAAAAAAACTATTGAAAAACAACTTGTAAAATTATCTTATTATTATTATCTCAAAATTTTAGCCACTAATTATTTTTAAAATAGTGATTTATGCTCATTTTCCTACGCAGACATTTTTTCAAACAATTTCTATGTAATCTCGGACAGCTTAAGAAAACACATCGTAACTCGGTAGGTATTGATCATCAAGACAAACCATATATAACCCATCGAAAAATCATATTCTCCTCTTACTTGCCAAATTTAAGATTATTTGGATAAAATATCAATACGTTATGCTAACTGGTTTGGGACAGAGACCATTAATTTATAGATTTCCTACACAAACAAACTTCTTCATTCCAAGATGCAATTTCATACAAACTTACATGTTATTTTTCCTCATTCCACAACATTCCCTGAAAAAAATCCCTCTCTCTCTCTCATCCTAAACTTGAAATATTTATGCATGCACCTACTACAAGTAATGTAACTTCCACTTACTTTTTGACTCTTCAACTTCCATCACCTCTACATGTGTAACTGCCCATTTTTAACATCATTTGAAGCATATTAATGATGCACACACATAATAACACTCAACACACAACCTAGAATAATAAAATGACACTAATGTGACCTTTGAAAAGCATTTATCAACCCTAAAGACCCTTAGAACAACCTTACATGTCCATATGCTTCATTACAACATTTGAATTTTTAAATATCCCTTTTTGGAGGAAAAAACGATGAAGAGAAATTCAAATTTCCTAACTCCACCGAATGCTTTAAATGTTTCACATGAACTATAAGGACTTGTATATCTCTCTCATGACTCAAATAGACTCAAAGGAGCATGAAAGTTGCTAATTGTTGGTCCGAAAATCTATCGCGTGGGACAGATCTATGGCTTAGCCCCTCTTTGAGACAGCAAAGTGAAACTGGTTTATTGCTATTTCTACTAGCAGGAACCTATGCAAGTCTCACAGATTCTACCTTCGGGGGTTGGGATCTCATCCCGGTAGAGTGTTCAGGGCTGCGAAAAGAAAGGAATGAAAGAGGGAGAAGAGAAAGAACAGATCCGAAAGGAGAAAAGAAATAAATTCCAAAGCAAAAAGGTCGGAAGATTTATGTTTTTAGTTTGGTAGTAAATGAGCCAAACCTACTTGCATAAATAAACAAAGCAATCTTGATAAACAAATGACGGAAAAGTAGATATGAATCCAACAGATTAAACACATACGAGATCTAACGTAAGAAAGATCTAATGTATAACATGACTATTGAGCACAAAGTACGAATAATTGTATTCTTGTTCTTTTACATTCAAGAAAGCTCAAAGTCTTTCTCTCCTCACTTCTATTTCTATCTCGAAAAATGTTACCCTTGAATACAACAAGTATTCTCATATTTATAGAAGATGAGGGAGAGAGAAGAAAAAAAGGAGCCAACCACTTATTTACAAAGATATTTACAAAATATCTAAAAGTCATGTTGACTTTTGACTTGGATGGATGACATCATCCCATGATGCAACATGGATGATGTCATCATTTGTGCTAACACTTTTAGACATTTACGAAAAGAAAGTCGGAGAATAGAGAGAGAAGAAGAAGAAGAAGAAGAAGAAGAAGAAGCTACTCATCATCATCATCCTGTGGCCGAAAAAGGGTTGCACTTTGTTTACGTCTTGCTCGGGTGATGATATGTGGGCGAAAGCGCGGTATTCCAAAACTTGCTGATCATTGGCCCAAATTGATCTGTGATGGATCCTTGTGCGTTCAGCGATTGCTTCGCAAGTCTCCGCTCGTCTATGAGCTTTTAGGGAGTTTGGAATAATCTTTCACCGCCTCGATAAGGAACCCGATGAAGTCCCTACGAGTCGAGTAGGTTGTTGATGGATTCGATGTCGAAGCGTGACCTCGGCCCTGTCCCTTGAGAAGCTATCTCCTTGAAAATCCGGATAGTGTCATCGGTGATCTCAAGGTAAGGGAAGGAGTGAGCAACCACAGAGTCATAGATAGGACAATTTTCTCCATTTGATGCATTGCATCAGGGCCTCTTCCTTTACCTTGTCTATCTTTTCTAAAACAAATTCCAGCTGATCTATCGATAGTCCAAGTGGACATAGTTTTGTTGAGGGCCCTTGGATGGCGAAGACTCGAACTTGACCGAGATCTTGGTGAGCAGTCGAACATTTGTTGGAAGGTCTCGTCTTTGGAGTCTAGCATGTTCTAACTCTTCTGATATTGGACCTGCTAATGCTTGGAGTTCCTTATTCGCCTTCTCGATGTTCAGGTATAAACTGATATACTCGGCGATTACTTTTTCACTATCTTTGAGGATCTGGCTCCTCAAGCGAAAGCTTGACCATACCTGCTCGCCGATCTTTGAATACTCATTGATCTTCTCTGGTGAGCAGCTCGGGAGTCTCGGCGCAGCGATTGTGGGAGGTGCACTTCCCATCTTCTGTAAGGCTTGAAGCGAGTATTTATTCTGCTCCTTGGTAGCCTTTTCTCCTCTTTCGTTTCTGAAGCTTTTGCGAGTGCATCAAGCTGCGGAAAGAGCTTCCCCTGGAGACTTTACGAGGATGTCCCCATTGTGACTTGGGTCACGGTGAAATCTGTCGGAGACAGATCTTCTTTCTCTTTGAGGGGGTTGGGGTACGCTATTTCCATGACTCTCTCACCTGCAGCGCTCTTTGAGAAGCGTGTAACCGGCTTGTGCTTCTTTGCTCCTTTAGCTGGAATGACCGAAAAGTCCATCGGAGCGATGGGGACTTTCCTCTTTTGTTGGCTCATTCTTGAGAGATCAGCTGGTCCTATAGAAGAAGGACCGAGAGAGAGAGAGGGAGGCAACAACGGTAGAAGAGGGAAAAACGTGGAGACACGCGGCGGCGGCATGAAAGAATAGCGAGGAAATGTCCACGGGAGGAAGGAAAGCCGCAACAGCTTGAGAAGATATAGGAAGGGAAGGGAGCTCGGAGATGAGGAAGAAATAGAGAAGACAAATCAGCGAGGGAGAAGAAGATAGAAGAAGGCGGGGAAAGAGTAGAAGAAGGGCGAGAGGACACGACCAAAGGGGTGGTTGCTTGAGTCACTCGAGGAGGAAGGAAGAGAAGAAGAAGGGATAGAAGGGACCTCACGAAGTTGTAGTAACGCCGACATCACTGGGTGGATGGGCGTATAGGACTATCCTCTGTCGATTCTTTCTCTGGCGAATCAAGAGTTATGACTTGTTCGAGCTACGAAGGAAGAGGACTTTCGGGGGCTTCCTCACGAATGGTGCTAGGTTCACCTTCGCACCTTTGCCTTTCATTTGCTTCTTTGACCTTGGAGGTGCGTTGCCCAAAAGGGAAGTTGTGAAATCTACCCGAGGTAGATTAGTCCGTTCATGCGGCACGATGCTCGTTCTTCGCATAGTCTCTTTGACCCTCTCCTCAATTGTTTGAGGAGCCTTGTTCTTCTGTCAATGTCCGGGAAGGGCCAATCATCCCCATCTGTGTCATTATACACTTATCTACTTCATCTTCCGTGGTTTGGAAGCCTTTGGGACAATGGCCACTCCGTATTGGATGATTTCCGTTAATGCCAAGCGAGAGTGATCCTTTCTTTTGAGTTCCACCTCATGGAGAGCGTCGATGTAAATATCCTCAATTTGAGGGACATGGATCGGATCGAGCTTAGCCCTTTGTAAGGCAGCCCCTAGGGTCGAAGGTAGGGCTTTGGGAAGTCATGCTTCAAGTTGAGCAATTCAGCTCTGCGAACATTTCCTTCGCCTTGTGATAGGTGGAGCATGTGTATCGGCCCCTTTGTGAGGGGAAAGGAGTTCCGCCCTTCTTTCTTTTGAGGCACTTTTCATGGTATGTGACCAGTGCCTTGATAACTCTAGTAGAATCAGCTTTGGTCCAGCATACCTTGGTAGCCTGGTTGGCTCTCCCAAAAAGTTGGCAGCCCTTAGATAGGTGAACGTGGGAAATTGGGTGAACAGGGCCCCCCATTTCTCTGTGTTTGCCACTATGTTCTTGGTCGTCATTTATGAGTCATGTTTGGCCTCGGCAGGCATGATGACATGATAGAAGAATGCATCGTTAATTTTAGCGAAATGTTGGATGCTATTCTCGGCCTCGGCTCACGGATAGTAATCAAATATCTTGGCACGAGGCCATACTCCACCGGTTGAGCCACGGTAATCCCTTGCCGTCTTTGCGGCGTAGACTACATAGGAGTTCATATGGAACACTCCGTTGTGGCGAAGCTGTTGTATTTGCTCGAGAGATGGTGTTGCTTGATTATTTCACCCCAAAAGCGCGATCGGGCAAATTCTTATTCATTGTCTCCAGTACCGCGGCATCCACTTATGGAAATAGTGGGCATCGAAAGCCGAAGACTCTGCTCGGGAAGGTGATAGTATCACTTTGAGTTCTCTACGAGAAATCACTTCGGTGGATAGTACGAGGCCATAGGTCACTACCTTCTTATTCTTTAGGTAGACCTCATTCATTAGCTTGCATGCTTTGGCCTTCGTTGTCTTCCCGAGGCCTTGATGCATTCTGTTGGCTAATGACCACGTAGTTCGGTGGTGAGGATGCAAGCATTAACTCAAAATGACGGGCAGTGAGGTTTATGACTACCTCGCCCTTGCTGTTCTCGACACATCTTGTGTCTTTGTTGAAAGATTGTGCAATCACCATCATGAATTCGTTGTTTACAGTGCTGACGGGGATTCCTCCGGCAAAGTGCGGGAGCCTTTGCCTATTAACTTGTCCATCCATGGACTTCTTGTAACTTTTTGAGTTCTAACCCAGAACTCATCCATGTCAATGTGACCCAATTGAGTCCGGACATCCATCACTCGGCTGTGATTCGGGCATCGACCCTCGATATTTGTATTTCATTTCTTCTTGTTAGCTTTAGCCTTTCCTCTTGGTTTGGTGGGCTTCTTGGCAGCGTAGACATGTGTTCTTTCGAACTCGATTGCTGATCTGCATGAAGAAGAAGTGAGACCCAATCCAAAAAAGTTGAATTAGTCATTTGATCTTCCATTGGAAAGCTTAGCGAGAAGAAAGAGTTAGAGATTTAAAGGCTCGGGGGCGCGGGAAAAATGCAATTAGCGAGGCCAAATAGATAAGGCGCGCAGAAAAGGAATGTTGCGAGAGGTTATATTGGCGCCAGCGCATGGCGCATGGATGAAGCGAGGTTGCATTTTATAGCAGGCGCATAGGAAATCGTGTTACATTGGGGTTGGTGCGCCCTTTGGCGCATGGGAAGATTGTGTAACATTAACAAATGATGCGCCGAAAGGAATATAGCGCGGCGCATGGAGGTTTTACACAACATCATGTTCTGCATGATGGAGGGTGCGCCCGCGCCTATGTAATCTTTATACTTGCGCGAAAAAAGGCTTGTGTTGCAAAGCCCAGGTGCGCTCTTTGGCGCATGGAAACATTATGCGGCATGGGAAAAGGTGCGCGAAGGCTTTTAAGGAGGCGCGGGTTTTAGACTTGGAGCATGCAAAAGGGTGCGCATTGAGGCGCATGATTTCAAGCTGCAGCGGGATGAGAGGGTGCGCCATTGGCGCGGTTTGAAAGTCATGTTGCATGGCGGGTAGTGTGAGGGCGTGGCTGTCATTTTTGTGCAACAAAAGGCGCGCCGGTGCGCCTTGTGAAACACTAACTACTCAAATAATTTCTATTCTTTCTTCCACTTCGAAGATAGCATGGACAGAGGGTTTCATATAAAAAGTCTAGCAGACCAAGCCCTTTCAAAACAGCTCCCTTTCAGCAGATCTGGAAAGAGGGAGGAAGGAAGGAGGAAAGAAAAAGGAACAGGACAGCGCAGGGGAAACCAGCTCAAACATATCTCACTTAAAACAGGCCAGCAAACCAAAACATAGACCAAGAAACGCCCAGACCAAGAACAAGCGAAACATGAAAGCATGAAAAAAATGGAAAAGAGGAGAACCTCTTACCTTAGAATATATAGCAAAAATTTGGAAGCGGGTCCGGGCGATGACAAGCGGCAGAGCGGTGACAAATCGAGAGCAATCACGTGCTTGAAAAAAGAATGAAAATGACATTGGCGCGCGCACGGATATTTATAGAAAAACTTGTCATCAATCGCCTGACCTTTTGAAATGGCGCATGGAAAGCTCTTTGTCGGCAAAGGAAAGCGTCGCCCTTTGGCGCATGGAAGAAATGTGACAGCGAGAAGAATGAGCGCGCCTTTGGCGCACCATATCGTTGTCGACACAAAGTTATGTGCGCCCTTTGGCGCACCAAAACTTGGTGTGTATGAGAGATTACGTGCGCCCTTTGGCGCACAAAAAGTGATTCAACATCCTTTGGCGCATGAAAAGCGTGTTAACATGGAAAACCATGCGCGAAAGGCTTTTAAGGGCGCATCAAAACTATATGTTCTGAGGAAAATCCATGCGCCTTGGCCAAAAAAAAGGCTCAAAAAGACTAAGTTCGAAAACTAGATTTCGGGGAAGGGATTTTACGATGTTTGAGCGAAGGATCCCTAACGAGGATCGAAACAAAATTTTCGGTATGGTTATCGGTAAAATTGCCCTTGTCGATTTTACGGGATAACAGTTTGGCTCTTCTGGGGACTATCACTGAGCAAACTCGGGGTAGAGAATCCCGGATCACATGTGCCTATCCATTGGGTGCGGAGTCAAAAACAAGGGGGGAGGAGAACAAAGGAAACACACAACAAGCGAAAGCAAACACACGACGAAAGCAAACACACACACAAAAGCAAAGCATTTGTACGAAAAGAAGAGAGCAAGCTCTACTTCCTGAAGATCTTGAGATGTTGCCGCTATAGGGAAGCGGGAGTTCAGCTCCATCCAGATACGAGAGATAGAAACTATTCTCTCCATTGAGTTGCTTGATTTTGAAGGGCCCTCTCCATAGGGAATCAAATTTTCCGTGCATGCCCTTTGGTTCTCTTCGCTTGTCCCAAAAGAAGGGCGAGATCTCCCACTTGAAAATTCTCTGCTTGGCCTTCTTGTCAAAAAGCCTCTTTACTTGATTCGATGTTCGGTGATCTGTCGACCACCTCTTACTCTCTTTTCTTCAAGTTCCGCAAATACATGATTCTCTTTTCTAGAGAACTCTGAAAAGTTTCATCTTCGATTGCTCGTGCCAAGCGTAGAGCAGGAAGTTCCGCAGAAATGGGAAGTTCGGCATCAGTGCCATATAACACTTGAAAAGGTGACATGCGAGAGATCTCTGGGGAGTAATGCGGTCCGCCCCAAAGCGTCGTCTGAAGACTTGTGCCACATCCGCTGATTTTCATCTACTAATTTCCGTATGATGGTCACCAAGTTCTTATTACTGGATTCCCTTGACCATTTCCCTGAGGGTAATAATCGAGGCATGTGCTAAAGTTATTCCATATTCATAGCAAAAACTAATAACTTCTCGGGAGGAGAAGTTAGAAGCGTTATCGGCAACGATTTTGTCTGGAACACCGAACCTGACGATGATATTTTCTTTGATAAAACTGCAAACCACCTCAGAAGTGGCGTGCTTGACAGGTATGGCTTCCACCCATTTAGTGAAGTAATCCGTTGCTGTGAGGACATAGCTATGTCCAGCACTCGATTGAGGATTGAGTGCACCAATAAAATCAATTCCCCATTGCCTGAATGGTTCATTGATAATGGCCGGCCTAAGGGAAGGGCAGCTGACTTGGGCTTGCCAAGCGAATTGTTGGCAGGGGTTCACACTTTGCCACCCAGGTAGCGCATCTTGAAAAGCGTTGGCGATAGTACAGCTCGAATGATCTTGTGTCTTTGTCACGGAAGAAGAAAAATGGCCTCCACGAGGCTGAATTGTGAAAACTTTCAGCGGTTTTACTTGTTGGGGCTTATCGACACATCGCGAGGAAGACACCGTCTATCCGCGCTTATATAAACCGTCATCCCGAGATGACATATTTAGCTGCTCCAGAGCTTTATAGCACGCTTCTCCTTTGCGAGTTAGGTGCATTGGGCATTCGCCGTAGGTAAGGAAGAAAGCAATGTCGGAGTACCACTCATCAGTAGTGCATGATAAATAGAACCGAGAGGCGAGAGAATCGAGGCTCCTCAGAGGGCTTTGCTCTTTGTCGGTATAATTCTCTCTTTCCTTTAGGATTTTCGAACTTTCATTTTCAGCCATTAGGCGACACGAGGCCTTTACCCCTTACCGGCTTGGTGGGTTTAATATCCAGTCATATTCACGGACTTTTGCGATCAATTCCCTCTCAAACTTCCTAACTCTGCTGAGTTAGAATTGATTTCACCGCGGTGTCGGGGACCGGCACCACCGTATGCGAGTTGAGAATGTAATACCTGAAATTCTTCTTTGCTTTGACAACGGCAAAGGCGTGCTTTTTCATTGAGTCATTTCAGTTCGTGAGGCTTGAGAGGAGAACTCATGAATGCGATTGGAGATTGATATCCTCAGAGTTCTTTTGCATTAGGATTGCGAGACACGGTATGTTCGGAGCGTAGCTATACATAATGAAGTTCTTGGAGAAATCCGGACATACGGGACCGGTGCATGAGCAACGAAGTTTTATCTCTTGGCGACCTTTTCCCCTCTTCACTCCATCTGAAAGTGGGTGACCCTTTCATCATGTTCAGTATGTGGCGGGTCTTCTCAGCAAAATCAGGGACAAAACGCCTAAGAAAGTTCACCTTTCCGAAGAAAGAATGAACACCATTCTTGCTTGTAGGCAGAGTAAGGCTTTGGATAGCCTTAACTCTTTCGGCATCAATCTTCGTTCCTTCTTTGCTAACCACATGGCCTAGCAATTTCCCTTCAGTAACCCCAAAAACAGACTTTTTGGGATTTAGGGAAATTCCATGTTCTCGGCACCTGGCCAATACTTGCTCCAAGTGATCACAATGATCACTTCGTAGTTTAGAGAACACGGTTAAGTCATCTAGATAAACTACGATGACTTTTCCCATCATGCCTTTGAATGCAAAGTCCATGGCCCGCTGAAAAGTGGCACCAGCGTTAGTTAGGCCGAAAGGCATCCTGCTATAGGCAAATGTACCCCATGGAGTAGTGAATGCTGTTTTGAATTGATCTTCAGGCGAGACTTCAATCTGATTATAGCCTGAAAAACCATCAAGCATAGACAGCATTTCCGATCCGATTCTTGCTTGAGAACTTGATCCATTATGGGAAGAGGGTAGTTGTCTTTCAGCGAAGCTTGATTCAAATTTGAAAGTCTACGCATATGCGTATTCACCGATTTTTTTTCTTGCGTCTTGGCACAATATTCGCCACCCAAGTCTTTGTGATGGATAGGGAAGATGATTCTTGCATCGGCATCTTTGAATTTCGGCTGAATGGTGCCGAAATCTTGGGATTATAATGCCTTTGCTTACGGCGGAAGGCTTTGGCATCTTCTTTTCAGCGGTATATCATCTTTGACGTCCTTTGGCTTGAAGGACTTTAAATCGGCATAGGACCATGCCAATACATCCATATATCTTTTCAGCAACTTGACAAATTTCCGCTTTTCTTCTGGCGTGCAACATTTCCCGATGTTCACAAATTGCGGGTGTGCCTCGGAACCTATATTGGTAGTTGTCTCTGCGGGATGAGTCGGGATCATCTCGCCTCTTCTTTTTCACAAAGCGTCATGTGCATCAAACAGCGCTCCAGAGAAACCGAGGCCCTTTGGAATTTTATTTCCTTTGGTGACATATGCCATCGTTCTCCTTTGTTTCGTGGTTTTATTTGTTGATTGATTCACGGCATGTAGAGGTGGATCCTTCAAAATCTGACTCATCAAAATTTTCTGATTTTTCTAGAAAGGCAATGAGGTGATTATCATCGTTGAATACACGCCAATCTTGAGAGAGTTATGCAGCGCGCTTGGGCGGAAAACCACTTGATGGTGTATTTGTTCGTTTTCAAGCCGGGTGCGGGAGCATGAGAGATCTTTGAAGCGGCCAATGAATCGGCCATGTCATTTTGAGCTCTTGGAATTGCCTCTATTGAAAAAGCGTCAAATTCCTCAATCTTTGTCCCATCTTGCATTACGGTAGTGCTGAGCCTTTCATTTTCACTTGGTAAATCCTTTTGACCTGATTCTACAACTAGCTCGGCATCACCTTGTGCCTTTAGATTTTTATTCCCTCTTTCTTTTGCGGCTTGCATACCAGAGTAAGAGAGACTCATACTCGGCGGTATTGTTAGTGTTGAAAAACTGCAACTTGAAAGAAAGAGGAATTACCTCCTCCTCAGGAGATATCAGCACAACCCCAGCGCCACATCCACTAGTTGCGCAGCTGCCATCAAATTGCAAGGTCCAGATCTTATTAAGGTCCTTTTCTTGAACGAAAACATCCTTTGTATCCGCCTCGGTGGATAAGAAGTAGTTCCCCATCCCTGATGATTCAAAAAGGATTTGGGCTTTGGGGTCTTCAGAGCTAGTGACCAAGTATTTCTTTTGGGATTCTGGCTCCAAAGTTTGCATTACGCCTTTGACTGGAATTCTAGCTTTAGACCAGTCCATGTGAATTTCTCCACAACCTTGCTGCAAAAAGCTCCTTCCGTGAGAATTCCATAGGCTGCTTGGAATGTCGGCAACAAGGCGGTCATTTTACTCTTTTATCGGGAAGGCATGCAAAAGCGCATGAGTGCGCGTCTTTGATTTGGCCAATCAATGGCACTTGCTTGGTTTCCAATGAGTAACATCTGCCGAAAGGTTTGGTAAGAGTGAGGCCCAAAGCATGGGCGACTTTCGCCGGCATGACGTTATCGGAAGCTCCGGAATCAATTATACAGTTGCTCAACTTATGGCCGTTGATTAGGAGAGAGATAGAAAGGTTCTATCTTGCCTGATGCGAGATGTTGAAGCAACATTTATATGGGATTCGGGGGAGTGGAAAGGATTCCTTTTGGGAAGCTTTGATTAGATATAATGACTTGACTTTGGATATATTTAGTTAATCTTACAATTGTTCGGGATTTGACTGAAGATACTCAGCTTCAGACATTTGGATCTTGGTCTTTTTTGCATGATCTATTATATCGAATGCGGCCAAGGGTTGCGTTGGTGAGGGAATGAGTCCTTCACTTCGCGATGGTGGAACAGGGTTACTGATCTTGATAGGAATATGAGGGGGCTGATTCGGAGGAGAGATGGGCGGAAAAGACTTCTTTGCAAAAGACTTAACAGGGAATTGAGTAGGAAGAGGATTACCTCTTTTAACAATGGTTGGAGGCACGTTTGACACGACCTTCTCCTTCGCACATGGGCTTGACTTCCGCTTCCTTTCCTTGCGAGCGGGTAAAAACAGCATAGGATTGTCCGCTTGCATAGCCCTGAGTACTCTCTTCTTCATCAGATTCATCCTCATCAAATTCCATGTATCCAATAGTGGAGTCGCCAGTCGGCTCACCGACATCTTGATCATCTTCGTCTTGAGGCGAAGTTCTTCATAATCTTGCTCTTCCTTCTTGATTTCGGCCAAAGCATTGGCCGGAGGAGCTCAGCGCCAAGCCGTGGGGCGATTGCGCGGTAGTAAGCGCGGTCTTTGTGAAACATTGTTAGGAACAAAATTCCTCCGTGGGACATCCCGGTACGAGGAACTAGGAGAGGCTGGGCATTTGCTTTTAATGCGCGAGATCATTCGCCATCTTTTGGAATCTTTGGATCGAGGCGAAGTAGTAGGCGAGGATCGAAGATTTGGACTTTGATGATTCCTTTTTCAACTCGAGATATTATCAAATTGTCTTCTTATCAGGATGGCGGCGGCTGAGCGAGAGGTAGAGTAGCTACTCGCTCTTGAAGGAGCAAGAAGCTGACTTTTGAGCTCATGGCGTTCACGAAGAAACACTTACGATTCTCGGTGTTGGAAGCATGGCGGTAGGGACACGGTTGATTAATGCATTGAAGCAGGCGACAAAATCGCGCATGGTCTCATTGCCTCCTTCTTAGGTGGGTGATCGTGATAGCAATGCAAATGCATCTTACGAAGGCTTATATCTGTCTTGAAAGCTTCCCATAAGTTGCCCATTTGGTGATAGATCCGGCGGCAAATCTGAAACCATTCAGTGCGGGCCCTTGTAGAGTTTCGAGAAAAGGCGAACCGACACATCTTCGTGAGTCACGTCCAAAATCTTGCATGACATAATGAAAGCGAGATATGTGGGAATCCGTGCTTTGATTTCCGCTCCGTCAATTTAGGAAAATTCTTTCGGTTCCCAGTGAGGGAGCGCGTGAAGCTGGATGTGGCGGTGCGAGAGGACCCATAGCATTTCCCCATGGTCTTGCCATTTGAAAGGCTGGAAAAAGCACACATTTGGCCAGGAGGGTGGTTCCTTTGAGCTGGCGAGCACTTCAAAGGGATGTAGATGCTCCTTGTAAAGACTTTTTCTTCGTGGGAGGTGAGACACTCTGGATGACCACCTAGCTTGAGCTTACTTATTTGAAAAACGTGCGGTGTTACGCTGAAATTGTGCCTTTGAAGCGGATCGAAAGTAGGATCAACTTCTCCACGGGCTCTCTGCTGCGCGTAAAGGTTCACTTCGCCGGTGTACCTTCGGATCTGCGATATTACGGCGCAGATTTAAACTTTATTTTTGGGTGTACTTGCTGATTTTCTGGTTTTTCTGTCAAAAACCAGCAGCATGCACTTTTCTGAATATTTAAAAACTATCCTCTTCGAAAAACCGATTGCGGTTAATGACAAATAGCAGCGAGGATAAGATGGCAGGGAAGATAGTAAGCTGATTTTCAGATCTGATTTTTACTTTTCAGAGGATTTCAAACTTTTTTAGAAAACAGTCAAAACTCAGATCTACGGAAAAATAATGATTTTGATAAAAACTCAGCGAACTAAAGATCTGTAACTAGGCCCGATCTATGACTCTCAGAAGAAATTTTTCGATTTGAGCACTTTTGCAAATTTTTTGGATTTTCAACAAAAGTGCAGATTTGCAAACAGGCAGTGATTTTCTTATATTTTCTGATTTTATATTATACCACCACCATAGATCTGACAGATCTGTCCGTTCCCCAGCGGAGTCGCCAAAAACTGTTGGTCCGAAAATCTGTCGCGTGGGCAGATCTATGGATAGACGAGCCAACAGTGTTGCAGGGCTTAGCCCCTCTTTGAGGCAAACAAAGCGGCTGGTTTATTGCTATTTCTACTAGCGAGGAACCTATGCAAGTCTCTGATTACGCCTTCGGGGTTGGGATCTCATCCCGGTAGAGTGTTCAGGCTGCGAAAAGAAAGGAATGAAAAAGGGAGAAGAGAAAGAGCAGATCCGAAGGAGAAAAGAAATGAATTCAAAGCGAGAAGGTCGGAAGATTTATGTTTTTAGTTTGGTAGTAAATGAGCCAAACCTACTTGCATAAATAAACAAAGCAATCTTGATAAACAAATGACGGAAAAGTAGATATGAATCAGCAGATTAAACACATACGAGATCTAACGTAAGAAAGATCTAATGTATAACTGACTATTGAGCACAAAGTCTGAATAATTGTATTACTGTTCTTTTCTGTTACAAGAAAGCTCAAAGTCTTTCTCTCCTCACTTCTATTTCTATCTGAAAAATGTTCACCCCTTGAATACAACAAGTATTCTCATATTTATAGAAGATGAGGGAGAGAGAAGGCAAAATGGAGCCAACCACTTATTTACAAAGATATTTACAAAATATCTAAAAGTCATGTTGACTTTGACAACTTGGATGGATGACATCATCCCATGATGCAACATGGATGATGTCATCATTTGTGCCAACTTACTTCAGATATTACGGAAAGAAAGTCGGAGAATAGAGAGGAGAAGAAGAAGAAGAAGAAGAAGAAGAAGCTACTCATCATCATCATCCTGCGGCCGAAAAGGGGTTGCACTGTTTACGAGTCTTTGCTCGGGTGATGATATGTGGAAGCTGGCGCGGTATTCAAGAACTTGCTGATCATTGGCCCAAATTGATCTGTGATGGATCCTTGTGCCGTTCAGCGATTGCTTCGCAAGTCTCGCTTCGCTCATCATGAGCTTTTAGGGAGTTTGGAATAATCTTTACCCGCCTCGATTAGGGATCCGATGAAGTCCCTACAGGCCAGTAGGTTGTTGATGGATTCGATGTCGAACGTGACTTCTGGCCCTATCCCTTGAGAAGCTATCTCCTTGAAAACCCGGATAGTATCATCAGATGATCTCAAGGTGAGGGAAGGAGTGAGCAACCCTGGAGTCATAGATAGAACAATTTTCTCCATTTGATGCATTGCATCCAGGGCCTCTTCCTTTACCTTGTCTATCTTTTCTAAAACAAACTCCAGCTGATCTATCTGATAGTCCAAAGTGGACATAGTTTTGTTGAGGGCCCTTGGATGGCGAAGACTCGAACTTGACCGGATCTTGGTGAGCAGTCGAACATTTGTTGGAAGGTCTCGTGCTGGAGTCTAGCATGTTCTAACTCTTCTGATATCGGGCCTGCTAATGCTTGGAGTTCCTTATTCGCCTTCTCGATGTTCAGGTATAAACTGATATATTCGGCGATTACTTTTTCACTATCTTTGAGGATCGGCTCCTCAGCGAAAGCTTGACCATACCTTGCTCGCCGATTTTTGAATACTCATTAATCTTCTCCTGACTGAGCAGCTCAGGAGTCTCGGCGGCAGTTGTGGGAGGTGCACTTCCCATCTTCTGTAAGGCTTGAAGCAGGTATTTATTCTGCTCCTTCAGTAGCCTCTTTTCTCTCTCCTTTGTTTCTTGAAGCTTTTGCGAGTGCATCAGCTGCGGAAAGAGCTTCCCCTGGAGACTTTACGAGGATGTCCCCATTGTGACTTGGGTCACGGTGAAATCTGTTGGAGACAGATCTTCTTTCTCTTTGAGGGTTGGGGTATGCTATTTCCATGACTCTCTCACTGCGGCGCTCTTTGAGAAGCGTGTAACCGGCTTGTGCTTCTTTGCTCCTTTAGCGGAATGGTGAAAAGTCCATCGGAGCGATGGGGACTTTCCTCTTTTGTTGGCTCATTTCTTTGAGAGATCAGCTGGTCCTATAGAAGAAGGACCGAGAGAGAGAGAGGGAGGCAGCAACGGTAGAAGAGGGGAAAAGCGTGGAGACACGCGGCGGCGGCATCGAAAGAATAGCGAGGAAGTGCCCACGGGGAAGGAAACATGACCGCATGAGAAGACATAGGAAGGGAAGGGAGCTCGGAGATGAGGAAGAAATGGAAGAAGACAAATCAGCGAGGAGGAGAAGATAGATGAAGAGGCGGGGAAAGAGTAGAAGAAGGGGAGAGGACACACTGACCAAAGGGTGGTTGCTTGAGTCACTCGAGGAGGAAGGAAGAGAAGAAGAAGGGATAGAAGGGACCTACGAAGTTGTAGCGCGCCGACATCACAGGTGGATGGGCGTATAGGACTATCCTCTGTCGATTCTTTCTCTGGCGAATCAGAGTTATTACTTGTTCGGGCTCACGAAGGAAGAGGACTTTCGGGGGCTTCCTCACGAATGGTGCTAGGTTCACCTTGGCACCTTTGCCTTTCGGTGACTTCTTTGACCTTGGAGAGTGCGTTGCCCAAAGGGAAGTCGTGAAATCTACCCGAGGTAGATTAGTCCGTTCATGCGGCACCGATGCTCGTTCTCGCATAGTTTCTTTTACCCTCTCCTCAATTGTTTGAGGAGCCTTGCTTCTGTCGATGTGGGAAGGGCCAATCATCCCCATACGTGTCATTATACACTTTGTCTACTTCGTCTTAGTGGTTTGGAAGCCTTTTGGGACAATGGCCACTCCGTATTGGATGATTTCCGTTAATGCCAAGCGAGAGTGATCCTTTCTTACGAGTTCACCTCATGGAGAGCGTCGATGTAAATATCCTCAATTTGAGGGACATGGATCGGATCAAGCTTAGCCCTTGGCTTGGTAGGCGGCCCCTAGGTCGAAGGTAGGCCTTCTTTGGGAAATCATGCTTTCAGGTTGAGCAATTCTAGCTCTGCGAACATTTCCTTCGCCTTGTGATAGGTGGAGCATGTGTACGGCCCCTTGTGAGGGGAAAGGAGTTCCGCCCTTCTTTCTTTTGAGGCACTTTTCATGGTATGTGACCAGCTGCCTTGATAATTCCAGTAGAATCAGCTTTGGTCCAGCATACCTTGGTAGCCTGGTTGGCTCTCCCAAAAAGTTGGCAGCCCTTAGATAGGTGAACGTGGGAAATTGGGTGAACAAGGCTCCCCATTTCTCTGTGATTGCCACTATGTTCTTGGTTGTCCGGCTATGAGTCATGTTTGGCCTCAGCAGGCAGATGATGTGATAGAAGAATGCATCATTGATTTTAGCAAATTGAGGATACTATTCTCTAGCCTCGGCTCTGGATAGTAATCAAATATCTTGGCTTTGAGGCCATACTCCACCGGTTGAGCCACAGGTAATCCCTTGCCGATCTTTGCGGCGTAGACTACATAGGAGTTCATATGGAATACTCCGTTGTGGTGGCTGTTGTATTTGCTCGAGAGATGGTCTTTGATTATTTCACCCCCAGTGAAAAGCGCTGATCGGGCAAATTCTTATTCATTGTCTCAGGTACCGCATGCATCCACTTATGGAAATAGTGGGCATCGAAAGCCAGAAGACTCTGCTCAAGGAAGGTGATAGAATCTTTGAGTTCCTACGAGAAATCACTTCGGTGGATAGTACGAGGCCACTTAGGTCACTACCTTCTTATTCTTTAGGTAGACCTCATTCATTAGCTGCATGCTTTGGCCTTCGTTGTCTTCCCGAGGCCTTGATGCATTCTGTTGGCTAATGACCCACGTAGTTCCGGTGGTGAGGGATGCCAAGCATCAACTCAAAATGACGGGCAGTGAGGTTTATGACTACCTCGCCCTTGCTGTTCTCGACACATCTTGTGTCCTTGTTGAAGGATTGTGCAACAACCATCATGAATTCGTTGTTCACAGCGCTGACAGGGATTCCTCCGGCAAAGTGCAGGGCACTGCCTATTAGTTTGTCCATCCATGGACTTCTTGTAACCTTTTGAGTTCTAAGCCAGAACTCATCCATGTCAATGTGACCCAATTCAGAGTCCCGGACATCCATACTGCACTCAGCCTGTGATTCGGGCATCCTGACCCTCTGATATTTGTATTTCATTTCTTCTTCTGTTAGCTTTGCCTTTCCTCTTGGTTTGGTGGGCTTCTTGCTTGACGTAGACATGTGTTCTTTCGAACTCAGCTGCTGATCTGCACGAAGAAGAAGAGAGACCCAATCCAAAAAGGTTGAATTAGTCATTTGATCTTCCATTGGAAAGCTTAGCAGGAGGAGTTAGAGATTTAAAGGCTCAGGGCGCAGGAAAAATACAATTGGCAGGCCAAATAGATAAGGCGCGCAAGAAAGGAATGTTGCAGAGGTTATATTGGCGCCCAGCGCATGGCGCATGGATGAAGCGAGTTGCATTTTATAGCGGGCGCACGAAATCGTGTTACATTGGGGTTCGATGCGCCCTTTGGCGCATGGAAAGATTGTGTAACATGGACGAATGATGCGCGAAAAGGAATATAGCGCGGCGCATGGAGGTTTACACAACATCATGTTCTTGCATGGAGGGTGCGCGCGCCTTTATGTAATCTTTATACTTGCGCGAAAAAGGCTTTTGTTGCATCGAAAGCGGAGTGCGCTCTTTGGCGCATGGAAACATTATGCGGCATGGACAAAGGGTGCGCAGAAGGCTTTTAAGGAGGCGCGGGTTTTACACTTGGAGCATGCAAAAGGGTGCGCTCGGGCGCATGATTTCAAAGCTGCTGTGCGGGATGGAAAGGGCGCGCCATTGGCGCAGATTTTGAAAGTGTTGCATGTTGTGTGTGTAGAGTGCGCAGAGGGCGCAGCTATCATCCTTTTAACAAGGCGCGCCGGTGCGCCTTGTGAAGAACACTTTCTCAAACATATTCATTCTTTTCTCCATTTCAAAGCCGCTTGGACAAAGGGTTTCATAAAAAAGATCCTTAGACCAAGCCATTTTAAAACAGCTCCCCTTCAGCGAGATCACGGAAAGAGGGAGGAGGAGGAAAAAAGAAAAGAAAAAAGCAGAGGCAGCCAAGGGGAAACCGGCCTAAACAAACCTCACTTAAAGCAAAGCGTGAGCAAACCAAAGCGAAAACCAAGAAACGCCGGACCAAGAAACGAAAGCGAGAACATGAAAGCACGAGAATGGAAAAAGAGGAGAACCTCTTACCTTAAAATATAGCAAAAAATTGGAAAGCGGGTCCACGGGCGAGAAAGCGGCAGAGCGGTGACAAAGTCGAGAAATCACGTGCTTGACAAAAAAAGAATGAAAATGACATTGGGCGCGCACGGATATTTATAGAAAAACTTGTCATTAATGCGCCACTGACCTTTTGAAATGGCGCATGGAAGCTCGTTGTCGGCAAGGGAAAGCGTCGCCCTTTGGCGCATGGAAGAAAATAAGCGAAGAAGAATGAGCGCGCCTTTGGCGCCTGGTCGTTGTCGACATGAAGTTATGTGCGCCCTTTGGCGCACCAAAAATTGGTGTTAACATGTAGATTACGTGCGCCCTTTGCGCTGCAAAAAGTGATTCAACAGCGCGACGTGTTAACATGGAAAACCATGCGCGAAAGGCTTTTAAGGGCGCATCAAAACTATGTGTTCTGAGGAAAATCCATGCGCTTGCAAAAAAAGGCTCAAAAAGACTAAGTTCGAAAACTAGATTTCCGGGGAGGGATTTTTGACGTTTGAGCGCGAAGGATCCCTAACGAGGATCGAAACAAAATTTTCGGTATGGTTATCGGTAAAATTGCCCTTGTCGATTTTACGGGATAACGGTATTTGGCTCTTCTGGGGACTATCCACGAGCGCAAACTCGGGGTAGAGAATCCCAGATCACATGTGCCTATCCATTGGGCGGAGTCAAAAACAAGGGGACCGGAGGAGAACAAAGGAAACACACAACAAAGCGAAAGCAAACACACAACAAAAGCAAACACACACAAAAAGCAAAGCATGCAAAGAAGAGAGCAAGCTCTACTTCACGAAGATCTTGAGATGTTGCCCGCTATAGGGAAGCGGGAGCTCAGCTCCATCCAGATATGAGAGATAGAAACTATTCTCTCCATTGAGTTGCTTGATTTTGAAGGGCCCTCTCCATAGGGAATCAAATTTTCCGTGCATGCCCTTTGGTTCTCTTCGCTTGTCCCAAAGAAGGACGAGATCTCCCACTAGAAAATCTCTCTGCTTGGCCTTCTTGTCAAAAAGCCTCTTCACTTGATTCTGATGTTCAGTGATCCTGTCGACCACCTTTACTCTCTTTTCTTCAAGTTCTGCCAAATACATGATTCTCTTTTCTAGAGAACTCTGAAAAGTTTCATCTTCGATTGCTCGTGCCAAGCGTAGAGCAGGAAGTTCCGCAGAAATGGGAAGTTCGGCATCAGTGCCATATAACACTTGAAAAGGTGACATGCCGAGAGATCTCTTAGGAGTAATGCGGTCCGCCCCACAAAGCATCGTCAAAGACTTGTGCCACATCCGCTGATTTTCATCTACTAATTTCCGTATGATGGTCACCAAGTTCTTATTCTTGGATTCGCTTTGACCATTTCCACGAGGGTAATAATCGAGGCATGTGCTAAAGTTATTCCATATTCATAGCAAAAACTAATAACTTCCGCGAAGAGAAGTTAGAAGCGTTATCAAACAACGATTTTATGCGGAACACCGAACTGGCGATGATATTTTCTTTGATAAAGCTGCAAACTACCTCGAAGTGGCGTGCTTAGCGGTATGGCTTCCACCCATTTAGTGAAGTAATCCGTTCTTTGTGAGGACATAGCTATGTCGGCACTCGATTGAGGATTGAGTGCCAATAAAATCAATTCCCCATTGCTGAATGGTTCATTGATAATGACCGGCCTAAGGGGAAGGGCAGCTGACTTAGGCTTGCCGGCAAATTTGTGGGGTTCACACTTTGCCACCAGGTAGCGCATCTTGAAAAAAGCGTTGGCGGTAGTACACAGCTCGAATGATCTTGTGTCTTTGTCACGGAAGAAGAAAAATGGCCTCCACGAGGCTGAATTGTGAAAACTTTCAGCAGTTTTACTTCTTTGGGCTTGTCAACACATCGCGAGGAAGACACCGTCTATCCGCGCTTATATAAACCGTCATCCCGGATGACATACTTAGCTGCCACACGAGCTTTATAGCACGCTTCTCCTTTGCGATTAGGTGCATCGGGCA
The DNA here is from genome assembly GCA_018340775.1 of Taxus wallichiana var. yunnanensis. Taxonomy (NCBI): domain Eukaryota; kingdom Viridiplantae; phylum Streptophyta; class Pinopsida; order Cupressales; family Taxaceae; genus Taxus; species Taxus wallichiana. Next base: position 337,682,058 of record CM031236.1, read on the forward strand.
TTCGCCGTAGGTAAGGAAGAAAGCAATGTCGGAGTACCACTCATCACTTTAGTCATGATAAATAGAACCGGAGGCGAGAGAATCGAGGCTCCTCTAGAGGGCTTTGCTCTTTGTCGGTATAATTCTCTCTTTCATTAGGATTTTACGAACCCTGTTCTCGGCCATTAGGCGACACGAGGCCTTTACCCCTTACCGACTTGGTGGGTTTAATATCAGTCATATTCTGGACTTTTGCGATCAATTCCCTCTCAAACTTCCTAACTCTGTTGAGTTAGAATTGATTTCACCGCGGTGTCGGGAACCAGCACCACCGTATGCGAGTTCGAGAATGTAATACCTGAAATTCTTCACCGCTTTTTGACAACGGCAAAGGCGTGTTTTCAGTGAGTCATTTTGACTCGTGAGGCTTGAGAGGAGAACTCATGAATGCGATTGGAGATTGATATCCTCAGAGTTCTTTTGCATTAGGATTGCGAGACACGGTATGTTCGGAGCGTAACTATACATAATGAAGTTCTTGGAGAAATCCGGACATACGGGACCGGTGCATGAGCAAGCAAGAAGTTTTTATCTCTCAAAGCGACCTTTTCCCCTCTTCACTCCATCTGAAAGTGGGTGACCCTTTCATCATGTTTAGTATGTGGCGGGTCTTCTCAGCAAAATCAGGGACAAAACGCCTAAGAAAGTTCACCTTTCAGAAGAAAGAATGAACACCATTCTTGCTTGTAGGCAGAGTAAGGCTTTGGATAGCCTTAACTCTTTCGGCATCGATCTTCGTTCCTTCTTTGCTAACCACATGGCCTATGATTTCCCTTGACGTAACCCCAAAAACAGACTTTTTGGGATTTAGGGAAATTCCATGTTCTCGGCACCTGGCCAATACTTGCTCCAAGTGATCACAATGATCACTTCGTAGTTTAGAGAACACGGTTAAGTCATCTAGATAAACTACGATGACTTTTCCCATCATGCCTTTGAATGCAAAGTCCATGGCCCGCTGAAAAGTGGCACCAGCGTTAGTTAGGCCGAAAGGCATCCTGTTATAGGCAAATGTACCCCATGGAGTAGTGAATGCTGTTTTGAATTGATCTTCAGGAGAGACTTCAATCTGATTATAGCCTGAAAAACCATCAAGCATAGACAGCATTTCCGATCCAGTCACTGCTTGCAGAACTTGATCCATTATGGGAAGAGGGTAGTTGTCTTTCAGCGAAGCTTGATTCAAGTTTCGAAAGTCTACGCAGATGCGTATTTCACCGTTTTTCTTGCGTCTGGCACAATGTTCGCCACCCAAGTGCTGTGATGGATAGGGAAGATGATTCTTGCGTCCAGCATCTTCTGAATTTCGGCTTGAATGGTGCCCGAAATCTTGGGATTATAATGCCTTTGCTTCTGGCGGAAGGCTTTGGCATCTTCTTTCAGCGGTATATCATGCTGAACGTCCTTTGGCTTGAAGGACTTTAAATCGGCATAGGACCATGCCAATACATCCATATATCTTTTCAGCAACTTGACAAATTTCCGCTTTTCTTCTGGCGTGCAACATTTCCCGATGTTCACGAATTGCGGGTGTGCCTCAGAACCTATATTGACTGGTTCTGTCTCTGGAGATGAGTCAGGATCATCTCGCCTCTTCTTTTTCACAAAACGATCATGTCTGTCAAACAGGCGCTCCAGAGAAACCAGGCCCTTTGGGATTTTATTTCCTTTAAGCTGACAAATGCCATCGTTCTCCTTTGTTTCGTGGTTTTGACCGTTGATTGATTCACGGCATGTAGAGGTGGATCCTTCGAAATACAACTCGTCAAAATTTTCTGATTTTTCCAGAAAGGCAATGAGGTGATTATCATCGTTGAATACACGCCAATCTTGAGAGTTATGCAGCACGCTTGGGCGGAAAACCACTTCGATGGTGTATTTGCTCGTTTTCAAACCCGGGTGCGGGAGCATGAGAGATGCTGAAACAGCCAACGAATCAGCCATGTCGTTTTGGGCTCTTGGAATTGCCTCTATTGAAAAAGCGTCAAATTCCTCAATGCTGTCCCATACTGCATTACGGTAGTGCCTGAGCCTTTCATTTTTCACTTGGTAAATCCTTTTGACCTGATTCCTGACTAGCTCGGCATCACCTTGTGCCTTTAGATTTTTTATCCCTTTTTCTTTTGCGGCTTGCATACCGAGTAAGAGAGACTCATACTCAGCAGTATTGTTAGTATTGAAAAACTGCAACTTGAAAGAAAGAGGAATTACCTCCTCCTCAGGAGATATTAGCACGGCTCCGGCGCCACATCCACTAGTTGCACAGCTGCCATCAAATTGCAAGGTCCAGACCTTATTAAGGTCCTTTTCTTGAACGAAAACATCCTTTGTATCCGCCTCGGTAGATAAGAAGTAGTTTCCCATCCCTGATGATTCAAAAAGGATTTGGGCTTTGGGGTCTTCAGAGCTAGTGACCAAGTATTTCTTTTGGGATTCCGGCTCCAAAGTTTGCATTACGCCTTTGACTGGAATTCTAGCTTTGGACCAGTCCATGTGAATTTCTCCACCAACTTCGCTGCAAAAGCTCCTTCCAGTGAGAATTCCATAAGTTGCCGGAATGTCGGGTGACAAGGCGGTCATTTTACTCTTTTATCGGGAAGGCATAAGCGCAAAAAGTGCGCGTCTTTGATTTGGCCAATCAATGGCACTTGCTTGGTTTCCAATGAGTAGCATCTGCCGAAAGGTTTGGTAAGAGTGAGGCCCAAAGCATGGGCGACTTTCGCCGGCATGACGTTATCGGAAGCTCCGGAATCAATTATACAGTTGCTCAACTTATGGCCATTGATTAGGAGGGAGAGATAGAAAGGTTCTATCTTGCCTGATGCGGATGTTGAAGCAACATTTATATGGGATTCAGGGGGAGTGGAAAGGATTCCTTTAGGGGAAGCCTGATTAGATATAACAGCTTGACTTTGGATATACTTAGTCAATCTTACAAGCTGTTCGGGGTTTGACTGAAGATACTCAGCTTCAGACATCTGGATCTTGGTCTTTTTTGCATGATCTATTATATCGAATGCGGCCAAGGGTTGCGTTGGTGAGGGAATGAGTCCTTCACTTCGCGATGATGGAATAGGGTTACTGATCTTGATAGGAATATGAGGGGGCTGATTCGGAGGAGAGATGGGCGGAAAAGACTTCTTTGCAAAAGACTTAACAGGGAATTGAGTAGGAAGAGGATTACCTCTTTTAACAATGGTTGGAGGCGCGTTTGACACGACCTTCTCCTTCTGCACATGGGCAGCAACTTCTGCTTCCTTTCCTTGCGAGCGGGTAAAAACAGCATAGGATTGTCCGCTTGCATAGCCTTGAGTACTCTCTTCTTCATCAGATTCATCCTCATCAAATTCCATGTATCCAATAGTGGAGTCGCCAGTCGGCTCACCGACATCTTGATCATCTTCGTCTTGAGGCGAAGGTTCTTCATAGTACTGCTCTTCCTCTTCAATTTCGGCCAAAGCATTGACCGGAGGAGCTTCAAGCGCCAACCGTGGAGCGGTTGCAGGTAAGCGCGGCCTTTGTGAAGCATTGTTAGGAACAAAATTCCTCCGCGGGCATCCCGGTACGAGGAACTAGGAGAGGCCTGGGCCAGCTGCTTCTTTAATGCGAGCAGATCATTCGCCATCTTTTGGAATGCTGGATCAGACGAAGTAGTAGGCGAGGGATCTGAAGATTTGGACTTGGATGATTCCTTTTTTAACTCGCCAGATATTATCAAATTGTCTTCTATCCGGATGGCAGCAGCCTGAGCGAGAGGTAGAGTAGCTACTCGCTCTTGAAGGAGCAAGAAGCTGACTTTTGAGCTCATGGCGTTCACGAAGAAACACGCCCGATTCTCGGTGTTGGAAGCATGGCGGTGGGGACACGGTTGATTAATGCATTGAAGCGGGTGACAAAATCGCGCATGGTCTCATTGCCTCCTTCTTAGGTGGGTGATCGTGATAGCAATGCAAATGCATCTTACGAAGGCTTATATCTGTCTTCAAAAGCTTCCCATGAGTTGCCCATTTGGTGATAGATCCGTAGGCAAATCTTTGAAACCATTGTGCGGGCCCTTGTAGAGTTTCCAGAAAAAGGCGAACCGACACATCTTCGTGAGTCACGTCCAAAATACTGCATGACATAATGAAAGCAGATATGTGGGAATCCGTGCTTTGATTTCCGCTCCCGTCAAATTTAGGAAAATTCTTTCGGTTCCCATGAGGGAGCGCGTGAGCTGGATGTGGCAGTGCGAGAGGACCCATAGCATTTCCCCATGGTACTGCCATTTGAAAGGCTGGAAAAAGCACACGAACTGGGAGGGTGGTTCAGCTGAGCGTGAGCACTCAAAGGGATGTAGATGCTCCTTGTAAAGACTTTTTCTTCGTGGAGGTGAGACACTCTGGATGACCACCTAGCAGAGCTTAGCGCGCTGAAAAACGTGCCGGTGTTACGCTGAAATTGTGCCTTTGAAGCAGATCGAAAGTAGGATCAACTTCTCCACGGGCTCTCCTGCTGCGCGTAAAAGGTTCACTCGCCAGTGTACCTTCAGATCTGCGATATTATGGCGCAGATTTAAACTTTATTTTAGGTGTACTTGCTGATTTTCTGGTTTTTACGTCAAAACCAGCGGCATGCACTACGAATATTTAAAAACTATCCTCTTCGAAAAACCGATTGCGGTTAATGACAAATAGTAGCGAGGATAAGATGGCAGGGAAGAATAGTAGGCTGATTTTCAGATCTGATTTTTACTTTTTCAGAGGGTTTTAAACTTTTTTAGAAAACAGTCAAAACTCAGATCTACGGAAAAATAATGATTTTGATAAAAACTCAGCGAACTAAAGATCTGTAACTAGGCCCGATCTATGACTCTCGGAAGAAATTTTCGATTTGAGCACTTTTGCAAATTTTGGATTTTCAACAAAACGAGTTTGCAAATGAGGCGAGTGATTTTCTTATATTTTTCGATTTTATATTATACCACCACCATAGATCATGAGATCATCCGTTCCCAAGTGAGTCGCCAAAAGCTGTTGGTCGAAAATGCATCGCGTGGGCGAGATCTATGGATAGGACGAGCCACAGTGTTGCGGGGCTTAGCCCCTCTTTGAGGCAAGCAATGGCAGCCGGTTTATTGCTATTTCTACTAGCGAGGAACCTATGCAAGTCTCACAGTTACGCCTTCGGGGTTGGGATCTCATCCCGGTAGAGTGTTCAGGCTGCGAAAAGAAAGGAATGAAAGAGAGAGAAGAGAAAGAAGCAGATCCGAAGGAGAAAAGAAATGAATTCCAAAGCGAGAAAGGTCGGAAGATTTATGTTTTTAGTTTGGTAGTGAGAGCCAAACCTACTTGCATAAATAAAACAAAGCAATCTTGATAAACAAATGACGGAAAAGTAGATATGAATCAACAGATTAAACACATACGAGATCTAACGTAAGAAAGATCTAATGTATAACATGACTATTGAGCACAAAGTCTGAATAATTGTATTACTGTTCTTTTCTGTTACAAGAAAGCTCAAAGTCTTTCTCTCCTCACTTCTATTTCTATCTAAAAAATGTTCACCCTTGAATACAACAAGTATTCCAATATTTATAGAAGATGAGGGAGAGAGAAGGCAAAATGGAGCCAACCACTTATTTACAAAGATATTTACAAAATATCTAAAAGTCATGTTGACTTTGACAACTTGGATGGATGACATCATCCCATGATGCAACATGGATGATGTCATCATTTGTGCCAACTTACTTCAGATATTACGGAAAGAAAGTCGGAGAATAGAGAGAAGAAGAAGAAGAAGAAGAAGAAGAAGCTACTCATCATCATCATCCTGCGGCCGAAAAGGGGTTGCCTGTTTCTGGTGCTGCTCAGGTGATGATATGTGGAACTGAGCGCGGTATTCCAAGAACTTGCTGATCATTGGCCCAAATTGATCCTGTGATGGATCCTTGTGCCGTTCAGCATTTGATTGCTTGCAAGTCTCCGCTCGTCTCATGAGCTTTTAGGGAGTTTGGAATAATCTTTACCCGCCTCGATTAGGGACCCGATGAAGTCCCTACAGGCCAGTAGGTTGTTGATGGATTCGATGTCGAACGTGACTTCTGGCCCTATCCCTTGAGAAGCTATCTCCTTGAAAACCCGGATAGTATCATCAGCTGATCTCAAGGTGAGGGAAGGAGTGAGCAACCACTGGAGTCATAGATAGAACAATTTTCTCCATTTGATGCATTGCATCGGGGCCTCTTCCTTTACCTTGTCTATCTTTTCTAAAACAAATTCTAGCTGATCTATCAGATAGTCAAAGTGGACATAGTTTTGTTGAGGGCCTTGGATGGCGAAGACTCGAACTTGACCGGATCTTGGTGAGCAGTCGAACATTTGTTGGAAGGTCTCGTCTTTGGAGTCTAGCATGTTCTAACTCTTCGATATCGGACTCTGCTAATGCTTGGAGTTCCTTATTCGCCTTCTCGATGTTCGGTATAAGCGATATATTCGGCGATTACTTTTCACTATCTTTGAGGATCGGCTCCTCAAGCGAGCTTGACCATACCTTGCTCGCCGATTTTGAATACTCATTAATCTTCTCTGGTGAGCAGCTCGGGAGTCTCGGCGATTGTGGGAGGTGCACTTCCCATCTTCTGTAAGGCTTGAAGCAGGTATTTATTCTGCTCCTTCAGTAGCCTCTTTTCTTCCTTTGTTTCTTGAAGCTTTTCGCAGAGTGCATCAACTGCGGAAAGAGCTTCCCCCTGGAGACTTTCTGAGGATGTCCCCATTGTGACTTGGGTCACGGTGAAATCTGTTGGAGACAGATCTTCTTTCTCTTTGAGGGGGTTGGGGTATGCTATTTCCATGACTCTCTCACCTGCAGCGCTCTTTGAGAAGCGTGTAACCGGCTTGTGCTTCTTTGCTCCTTTAGCCGGAATGACTGAAAAGTCCATCGGAGCGATGGGGACTTTCCTCTTTTGTTGGCTTAGGCTTTGAGAGATCAAGCTGGTCCTATAGAAGAAGGACCGAGGAGACGAGAGGGAGGCGGCAAGCGGTAGAAGAGGGGAAAAAGCGTGGAGACACGCGGCGGCGGCATCGAAAGAATAGCCGAGGAAGTGCCCACGGGAGAAAGGAAACCAAGCATGAGAAGACATAGGAAGGGAAGGGAGCTCGGAGATGAGGAAGAAATGGAAGAAGACAAATCAGCGAGGGAGAAGATAGATGAAGAAGGCGGGGAAAGAGTAGAAGAAGGGGCGGAGGACACTGACCAAAGGGTGGTTGCTTGAGTCACTCGAGGAGGAAGGAAGAGAAGAAGAAGGGATAGAAGGGACCTACGAAGTTGTAGCGACGCCGACATCACAGGTGGATGGGCGTATAGGACTATCCTCTGTCGATTCTTTCTCTGGCGAATCGAGTTATTACTTGTTCGAGCTCGAAGGAAGAGGACTTTCGGGGCTTCCTCTGAATGGTGCTAGGTTCACCTTCGGCACCTTTGCCTTTGTGACTTCTTTGACCTTGGAGTGCGTTGCCCAAAGGGGAAGTCGTGAAATCTACCCGAGGTAGATTAGTCCGTTCATGCGGCACCGATGCTCGTTCTCCGCATAGTTTCTTTTACCCTCTCCTCAATTGTTTGAGGAGCCTTGCTCTGTCGATGTCGGGAAGGGCCAATCATCCCCTTACGTGTCATTATACACTTTGTCTACTTCGTCTTAGTGGTTTGGAAGCCTTTTGGGACAATGGCCACTCCGTATTGGATGATTTCCGTTAATGCCAAGCGAGAGTGATCCTTTTCTTACGAGTTCCACCTCATGGAGAAGCGTCGATGTAAATATCCTCAATTTGAGGGACATGGATCGGATCAAGCTTAGCCCTTGGTAGGCGGCTCCTAGGATCGAAGGTAGGCCTTCTTTGGGAAGTCATGCTTTAGGTTGAGCAATTCTAGCTCTGTGAACATTTCCTTCGCCTTGTGATAGGAGGAGCATGTGTACCGCGCCCTCTTGTGAGGGGAAAGGAGTTCCGCCCTTCTTTCTTTTGAGGCACTTTTCATGGTATGTGACCATTTGTCTTGATGAGTTCAGTAGAATCAACTTTGGTCGGCATACCTTGGTAGCTGGTTGGCTCTCCCAAAAAGTTGGCAGCCCTTAGATAGGTGAACGTGGGAAATTGGGTGAACAAGGCTCCCCATTTCTCTGTGTTGCCACTATGTTCTTTGTTGTTCGGCTATGAGTCAAATTTGGCCTCGGACATGCAGATGATGTGATAGAAGAAAACATCATTGATTTTAGCAAATTGAGGGATACTATTCTCTAACCTCGGCTCTGGATAGTAATCAAATATCTTGGCACGAGGCCATACTCCACTCGGTTGAGCCTGGGTAATCCCTTGCCGATCTTTGCGGCGTAGACTACATAGGAGTTCATATGAAATACTCCGTTGTGGTGAGCTGTTGTATTTGCTCGAGAGATGGTCTTTGCTTGATTATTTCACCCCCAAAAGCGATCGGGCAAATTCTTATTCATTGTTTCTAGGTGCATGGCATCCACTTATGGAAATAGTGGGCATCGAAAGCTTAGAAGACTCTGCTCAGGAAGGTGATAGAATTTGAGTTCCTCGAGAAATCACTTCGGTGGATAGTGCGAGGCCCCGGGTCACTACCTTCTTATTCTTTAGGTAGACCTCATTCATTAGCTGCATGCTGCTTTGGCCTTCGTTGTCTTCCCGAGGCCTTGATGCATTCTGTTGGCTAACACCCACGTAGTTCGGTGGTGAGGATGCAAGCATCAACTCAAAATGACGGGCGGTGAGGTTTATGACTACCTCGCCCTTCTTTATTCTCGACACATCTTGTGTCCTTGTTGAAGATTGTGCAACAACCATCATGAATTCGTTGTTCTGTGGCGGCAGCGAGGATTCCTCGGCAAAGTGCGGGGCCTTTGCCTATTAGTTTGTCCATCCATGGACTTCTTGTAACCTTTTGAGTTCTAAGCCAGAACTCATCCATGTCAATGTGACCCAATTCAGAGTCCCGGACATCCATATTGCACTCAGCCTGTGATTCGGGCATCCTGACCCTACGATATTTGTATTTCATTTCTTCTTGTTAGCTTTGCCTTTCCTCTTGGTTTGGTGGGCTTCTTGCTTGCAGCGTAGACATGTGTTCTTTCGAACTCATTTTGATCTGCACGAAGAAGAAGAGAGACCCAATCAAAAAGGTTGAATTAGTCATTTGATCTTCCATTGGAAAGCTTAGCGAGAAGGAGTTAGAATTTAAAGGCTCGGGCGCGGGAAAAATACAATTGGCGAGGCCAAATAGATAAAGGCGCGCAAGAAAGGAATGTTGCGAGAGGTTATATTGGCGCCCAGCGCATGGCGCATGGATGAAGCGAGTTGCATTTTATAACAGGGCGCACAGGAAATGCGTGTTACATTGGGGTTCGATCGCCCTATGGCGCATGGAAAGATTGTGTAACATGGACGAATGATGCGCCCAAGGAATATAGCGCGGCGCGTGGAGGGTTTACACGACATCATGTTACTGCATCGGAGGGTGCGCCAGCGCCTATGTAATCTTTATACTTGCGCGAAAAAGGCTTTTGTTGCATCGAAACTGGGTGCGCTCTTTGGCGCATGGAAACATTATGCAGCATGGACAAAGGGTGCGCCGAAGGTTTTTTAAGGAGGCGCGGGTTTTACACTTGGAGCATGCAAAAGGGGTGCGCTCAGGGCGCATGATTTCAAAGCTAGCTGCGGGATGGAAAGGCGCCATTGGCGCGGATTTTGAAAGTGTTGCATGGTGTGTGAGTGCTTGAGAGGCGCAACTGTCCTTTTTGTAACAAGGCGCGCCAGGGCGCCAGAGAACACTTTCTCAAACATATTCATTCTTTTCTCCATTTCAAAGGCCGCTTGGACAAAGGGTTTCATATCAAAAGATCCTTAGACCAAGCCATTTTTAAAACAGCTCCCCTTCAAAGTGAGATCGGAAAGAGGGAGGGAGGAGAAAAGAAAGAGAAAAAGAAAAAGCGAAGGAAACCAAGGGAAACCGGCCTAAACAAACCTCGATAAAGCAAAAGCGAGCAGAAAACCAAAAGGACGCACAAGGACCGAGAACACAGCGAGAACATGAAAGCACAGAATGGAAAAGAGGGAGAACCTCTTACCTTAGATATAGCAAAAGATTGGAAAGCGGGTCCACAGGGCGAGATAGCGACAGAGCAGAGCTGACAAATCCAGAGCAATCACGTGCTTGACAAAAGAATGAAAATGACATGGGCGCGCACGGATATTTATAGAAAAACCTGTCATTAATGCGCCACCAACCTTTTGAAATGGCGCATGGAAATCGTTGTCGACAAGGGAAAGCGTGCGCCCTTTGGCGCATGGAAGGAAATGGCAACTTAAGAATGAGCGCGCCTTTGGCGCACCAAATTCGTTGTCGACATAAAGTTATGTGCGCCCTTTGGCGCACCAAAACTTGGTGTAACATGGATACTATATGCGCCTTTGGCGCACCGAGAAGCGTGCTAACATGGAAAACCATGCGCCAAAGGCTTTTAAGGGGGCGCACCAAAAGTATGTGTTACGATGAAAATACATGCGCCCAGCCAAAAAGGCTCAAAAAGACTAAGTTCGAAAACTAGATTTCCCGGGGAGGGATTTTGCAATGTTTAAATTTCTTATACGATTGATGTGGAGCTTGTTTTAAGCCATACAAGCTCTTCTTCAGTTTGCACACCATCTCCTCTTTACCTTTGACCTCATAGCCCTCTGGTTGCTGCATATATAGTTCCTCCTCTAAATCACCATGGAGAAATGTAGTCTTTACATCAAGTTGTTCTAAGTGTAAGTCTTCTGCTGCAACTATTCCTAGAACAGTTCTAATAGAAGTCATTTTTACTACAGGAGAAAAAATCTCATCAAAATCTATACCCTTTTTCTGTGCAAACTCCTTGACCACCAACCGAGCCTTATATCTTTTCTTACCTCCTTCTTCCTCTTTGACTCGAACACCACGTGTTCTATAATGCTCTTTTCCTTCGGGTAGCTTTACCAAATCCCATGTCTAGTTCTCCATGAGAGCACGACGCTCCTCATCCATGGCTTACTCCCATGTCTTCCTAGCATCTACTGCATTGCTTCATCAAAGGTCTACGGTTCTCCACTATCAATGAGTAATAAATAATAAAGAGAAGGAGAAAAACATTCAGGTTCTCTTCTTACCCTAGAAGACCTCCTCAATATAGGATTTTGGGGTTCCTGTTGAGGGGGTTCCTGAATTGATTCATGTGTCACTTTCCCATCCGAGAAGATCCTCTACCGCTACATATTCTTTCTTGGATTCTTCCCTATTTTCCTGCAATTGCTGCTTATACATGACTTTCTCATTAAAGACCACATCCCTAGATCGAATGATTTTCTTGTCCTTAATACTCAAACATTTATATCCAAAGTCATCACCACCATAACCAATGAAAGTACATTTTTCTGATTTAGCCTCTAGCTTGGTCCTATCATCCTTGTCTACATAAACAAACACCTCACATCCAAATACTCTAAGAAATGAATAATCAACTTTCTTACCATACCAAGCCTCCTCAGGTATGCCTCCATCCAAGGCACTTGAGGGTCCTCTATTTATCAAGTACACAGTTGTGCTCACCGCTTCTGCCCAAAAAGAAAGAGGCAATCCTGCATGTATCCTCATGCTCCTAGCATGTTCCATTATTGTTCTGTTCATCCTTTCTGATACCCCATTCTGCTGCGGAGTTCCTGGAACCATATTTTGCCTACGGATTCCATTCTTAGAACAATAATCATCAAATTCATTGTTGCAATACTCCCCTCCATTATCTGACCTGAGACATTTTAACTTAAGACCTATTTCATTCTCTACCAAGGCTTTCCATTTAACAAAAGTATCAAATACATTAGATTTGTTTCTAATACAATAAACCCAAACTTTCCTTGTTGCATCATCAATAAAAGTAACATAATAACTTGAACCCCCAAGAGATGATACCTGAGCTGGCCCCCACACATCAGAATGCACCAGCTCTAACTTACTCTCTTTCTTTGTAGGTCCAACCTTGAGAAACCTTACTCACTTATGTTTCCCATATATGCAGTCCTCACGAAATCCAAACCTGTTTTTGTATATTGGTAAAATCCTTCTTTATGATCTCCATGCCCTTATGGCTCATATGACCGAGCCTATAGTGCCACAATGTTGTATCTACTTATGAAGCCACAAGATTACAAATATTAGTGCTATAAGTGGTTAAATACAAGGTTCCAACCTTCTTACCTTTTGCCACCACAAGAGCACCCTTGGTAACATTCCAAGAGTCCGCTATAAATATCACAGTACAACCATCACTTCCCAACTGCCCTGCCAATATCAAATTTCATCTTAATGTAGGCACATGTCTAACATCCTTCAATAGCCAAGTATTTCCATTCGCATCTTAACTTGAATAGAACCTTTTCCAACTATCTTTGCCGCAAGGCTCATCATCACCAAGAAAAACATGCCCAAAAAATCTCCTTGAATAAAATCAACAAAATAATGCCTATGTGGAGAAGCATGGAAAGAAGCCCCGAATCTAAAACCCAAGATTCAAGTAATATTATGCAAAGAAAGAATCAAAGCATCATCGACATACATTACCCGTTACCACATTTGCCTCCTTATTTTCTTCCTGTTGTTTCTTCTTATCCCGAACCTCCCAAAATCCTTCTTTGCATGCCCCGGGCTTTCCACAAAGTGCTAGCATACTATCTTGCTTTTGGATTTTGACCTTTCCCGATCCTTTGATTTTCCATGGTTTCCTCTATTCTTTTGTCTCCCTCTAGTTTCCTTTATCAAGCATTCCACTGAAGTAGAAGATTCCGGGATATTTTTCTTCGCATTTCCTCGCTTAGAATCACCCCTACAACATTTTCAAACTTCAACTTCAAGTTAGCTAGAACCGAGTTGCTTTACGCCATTACTGGGCTATTCCAACTTTCAGGTAAAGAGCACAGAATTAATAAAGCCCTAACTTCTTCATCAAATTCTATTGTAACCGAAGCTAGCATATTCACAACCGTATTGAAATCATTTAAATGATCTGCTACTAAACTATTCTCAAACATCTTCATATTAAACAACTTTTTCATTAAAAATATCTTGTTAGAGGCAAGAGGGTTTTTCATACAACTTCCTAATGCATCCATTAGATCTTTTGTCGTCTTTTCCTTTGAAACATTAAATAATACCGAAGATGCAAGACACATCCGGATTGTTCCAAGTGCCTTCCGATCCAACAAATCCCATTCGCATCTGTCATACTCAAGGGTTTGTTCACCTTCTCAAACAATGGAGTATAAAGATCCTTCTGATAAAGGTAATCTTCCATCTGCATCTTCTAAAGACTGAAATTCTACCCATTGAATTTATCAACCCTAGATCTTCCATCATCTGCCATAGCTCCCACTCAAGCTAAAAATTTCCCTGCGATTCAACACTTCAGCAAACCAAACCAAGCTCTGATACCAATTGTTAGGAAATAAGGGATAAAATATGCAGAATAATCCCTCACAAAATCGCAACAGTAGAAACTAATATGCAAAAATTCTTACGGATCTCAAATAAAATTACGAATAAAATAGCACAACACAAAGAGATAGTATTTAACGTGGTTCACCCAATTTGGGCTACGTCCACCAAGAATCACTTGCTCGATTTTATTACAAGCCCTTTACTGCTCTCTAATACAATACCGAGATCCATTTGGAGCTATGATCAACAAACTCTGCAGAATTCACACGAATTCAAAGCACATCTGCAATGTTCTTCATATCTCTATCATATGCATAAAACCATATAAATAGACAACTGCTTAAGTAGTTTTACAAAACCATGGGTATCAAAACCATGGGAAAAACCTGTCCCATAAACCTATGGGTCAAAAATATCACCCATATGAGAAGAGCACGTTTCCTGATATGTCGGGTGCATTTTTTCGAGGCCAAAAAAATTTACGCCTAAAAAAAAAAAAAATCGGAAAAGCTGCGCCTGAACCCCGGCGAGGATACATGAAAAGTGTGTAGTACTCTTATTATGCGAGTCTTCAACACTTTCACACATGACAACAGGCTCCACAACCTAACAACATCCTCATTAGGTTTGAAACGCTACTCAAAATGGGTCGTCATGGTGTTCCGATTGGTGATGGATCAATAGGGAGTGATAAAACCAATCAAAAGAATTATCTTGTAATGTCTCTACAAAAATTCTAACAAAGATATCTTCATGTTCAACTCCAAGAACACCACAAGCAACAATGAAGGCCGTAATATGCTCATCTAGATGAACCTTCCCATCACCTCTAAATTTAGGGAAATTATTTCTATTGCCTCTAATAAATTCATACAATGGCTAAGAAAGATAAAGAGTCCCAACCCTTTGGCTCCAAGACAGAGGAGCTTCCATCCTTGGAAAGATTTTTTGGAGAGGAATTGAAACACTAGCGAGAATCAAAGCATGCAAATTAGGACTGATTTGATCTTGAGGGATGTCACTCCCAGAAGTTTTGTCTCTAGCAAGAGGAGTGCTTACAGATATTGTTCCTCTTCTTTTTCTTGATGAAGGGAGAGAGAAACCTTGATGATCCATATGTTATAAATGAGGGTCTTCTTCCCAAGGGGTTCTTCTACCCCTGTGTATCTTGGAGTCTCAGATCAAAGATGAACAAGAAGTTGTTATTCAAAAACTAGAATCCATTTGTAATGAATTCCACATCGAGTCACCAAAAACTATTGGGTTTCAGAATGGAACATGGGTTGAAACCACAGTCAAGGGATAACAAGTCCCTCCTCTTTAATGGGAGAGGCTCCCTTATTGAAATCTGGAAAAAAAAATGTACAAATCTACAACTATCAATGTTTGGATCCTGGTATCCTGGTATATTTTCATACTCAAAAGATCATCAATCAGAAGGAATGGAAGAATAAAGAGATGGGAGAAGGAAGAAAACAACAATGATTTTGGGAAATATAGATAGTAGAGTATCTCCCTACTCATATTGAATCAAGAAAATATAGAAAAGGATTAATTACTTCACCACTGATGTAAATCTACAGACACAAAGTTCTAAAGATTACACAGACTAGAACACAAAGTTTCTATTGGATGCAAAACAAATGATCCATTGAATCAGCAAAGACAGAGAGAGATAATAGAGGAAATAAGAAAGAAAGAAATTTTGTATTGAATTACTTCCAAATTTACAATGTTCCCAAAAAACCTAGAATCCCTTTCCCGTGGCCAAAACCATGTTCTTATAACAATCTGTGTACATCCATACTTTGTCCCCAAGAAAATAATATCCAAAAGGAATAATGTTTATTGTAGATCTACTTTTGGAAAGTGACATGAAACAAATGCACTCATGAAAACTAGAGGTTCAAAAAGGAAAATATTTCATCAGTTTGAGCATGATTACTTTAGCAGGGGGTATCTCATGATTTTCTTCTTCATGTGGTCCTACCATTTCTACCTTTTAACCACTTTCATAGCACTCAAGTGCTTACTGGTAATTTTTCCCCTTTTTATCGTGTATGCCCGATAAACTCTATTTTTTGATGATCAACTTTACATTCCTTTAAACTTATCGATTTGGCTCCACAATAAACCAAAAATGCATCTCATGGAGAAATGACAAGGATACAAAGAAAAAGAATGAAGAATGATCCATTTTTGTGTTTTGTAGAGCTCTAGTTCATTAATGGCATTTAAAAACTAGATGAGTGCATTTGGCTATCTTTTCCCCCTTTTACCTTCAAATTTAGACCCTACACATGGCAAGCTCCAAGCAACAATGGCCCTGGGGGAGAAATATTCGCATTTTCGACATTTGGGAGAAAAGCATGATTTCTCATTTTGCTCCACCCCCTCGTAGATCTCGCAAAGCGACATGACACGTGCACCATCTAATTAGTGGCTGAGGAAATGCGGTTCAAATCTGCCATTTAAACTCTTTTTAACAAAAACTCAAATTATCAAAAACCTTCGCCAACCCACTTTGACTTTTCAACGTGAATGTGTGGCACACCATGATTGGAAAAGGGGTCGCGGCTCAATTTGCAACATTTTAACCCTTTGGTGAAAAAGGCTCAAATTCTCAATTTCCTCCGCAGGCCCGTTGTTCCGATTTCATTCTTCAACACGTGGCATCACCTAACTAGTTATGGGAATGTGCTTAATTTTATACTTTATCCACTTTTGAAAAGGGAAAAATTCCAAATTTTCCCCCAAAATTCCATGCCTCCACCATTGACTTTTCAACATAGGCCATGTGTCTCTTTCTAATTTGTTACGGGCCTCAACTTAGAAATTATCCCTTCACATGAGTAGGGCCGCGGGTCATTTTAGAAATTTTCACCCTTCCATCGTTGAATTTTCAACATAGGCCATGTGTCTCTTTCTAATTCGTTGCATGGGCTTCAACTCAAAATTTATCCTTTCGTGTGGGTGGGGCCATGGGTCATTTTAGAACTTTTCATCTTTTGTGGAAACAAAGCTAAAATTCCTAAAGTCCCCCGCCAGTCCGCCAAAGTGCATATGAACTGAAAAACAGCCACATGTCCCTTTTTGATTTGTTGCGAGGCCACGGGTCATTTTATAACTTTTCTCCCTTTCACCATAATGCCTTAGAGAATAAAATGGATCCATTGCCCTAAACTTCCGCCAAAAACTTGCTCCAACTAATCAAGGACCGGTGAGGATGCAGGTAAATGTGACATTTTTTCCAAAATCACCAAAAGTGATAAGTTCAAAAATAAACCCATCCCATTTGCATCTAATGAGAAGCAAACACATAGCTTCACCTTTACGAGCAAGAATTTGATGGGGAAAAGAATGTAGGAAGTTGCAGGAAATGGGAAAATGCCATTTTTGCTCCCGATGAAGAATTTATTTCTCTGTAAAAGGTTAAAAATGAAATATGCAAGGTCCCACGCATTCCAAACACATAAAAGAAGAACTAAAATCATTTCCCATCCATTAAAAATAGGTAAAACATTTTAACGGTAGAAAACTGAGAAAATTTTATTAAAAATGTGGTGGGAAATGAAAACGAGCATCCGAGGAGTTTTAAAACACTTGGTGCCTTCTTTGGCGGGACTCGCACCTCTTCTGAAATTTCCCTCTTCTTGAGAGGACAACACACACTTGTACTTTTCTCTGCAACCATTTCCCTCTCTTCGGGAATGGAGACATCACTTTGGAGACAACTCTCGAGATAGGCACATTTCTCAAACTTAGGCCTTATGTGTAGATATACCCTTGTTGCAGCCCTTCCGAAAATCAGCAAAGTGTTATCGACTTCATCATTTGTACTTCATGGGAGACATACTTCTCCATGTATGCACACTTCTTAGGGTATACGAGATTTCAATGCAGCTCGTGGTGGTCTTGGTCCACTTCACTAAGGTTGAACCTTATCCTTTTGGCCTCTTTGAACTAGTTGACCCCTGCTTGGAAGTATTGCATGGTGAAGGAGAAGGGTAGCTTGCACCATGGGCTCTTAGTCCCATTTTTCAATGTAAACCTGCCAATGTAGAAATGTTGATAAACTGCAAACTATGCCTCTCCATCCACGAGTATGGGAAACTACTCTAGGATCCTCCACTCTACCCCAAATGTGTCACGCATTCATTTGTACCACTTCTCTAGGTGTGCCTTGTGAGCAACCATCATGGTTTCACAAGTATACTTCTCAAACCTTTTTGTGGGGAAAAGGTTTCTCTTTTGGATACTCCCAAATGAACTTTTTGGCCCATCTAGTACTCTAATATCTAAGAATATGATGGTGAGGAGGAAATTTCTGAATAAGATATTTTCTCCTTCCCGTGTGTTGCTTATGATTTCATCGTAATAAAGGTGGATAAGTTATAGATGGTCCCTTCTAAGATTTTTTGGCATACATTCAACCATGCCTTGTTCACTTGTGATCCATCTTTCTTGATCATTAAGCTTGGTGACCAAGTGTGTGGCCATCCTCATAACAGGTTTGGAATTTCTGCAATGTCAAAGTACCACAAACCCTTTTTGTAGTCATAAGTTGCTATTATTTCCTTGATGGCCTCCTTATCACTCAAATCATCATCTATGGATTCTCCTTCACAATTCAGGCCAGTGAATTTGGATATCAACTACAGTGGTATGTGCATCTTGTGGCCTATAAAGTAGAAATGGTCTTCATGTACATGCGTGACATCAACCAATGATATAGCCACTCAAGCTTCCAAAATAAGGCAACTCATATAGTTGTAATAGCCTTGCCTTTTCTAGCTTTACCTTTCACCTCATCACTATATATTGGCATTCCATCTGGTGTCCTCTTGTTAGTTGGATGAACCAGCTTTAAGTGCCATTTATTTTCTATGTAGTGCTCGTGTGATGGTTGTAATCACTCATGGACATTTGTCTCAAGTGCAACACCCACTCATTTCCCAAAATTACTCCATCTGGGTACTACATTTCTACATACCATTCCTCATTAGAGCTAGCAATGGTAGTAGCTTGTTTTCCTTTGCCCTTTCCCTTTTGTTTCTTTGGTGAAATGGTCACCTTCTTTGGTGCCATGTTTTCTTGTCGGTTTAAGATTTAAAACTCCTTGTTCTGCTCTACTACTCTACTCAATTCTAGGGCTTAACTTTGTGAAGAAATCCTTCTCCTCTTCGTGCCCTAGCTATCAAACCCTAACTAGGAAAACCCTTCCACAAGATGGCACACTTCAAACAAAATTTTCTCACGCTCATGTACTCCTTCCTCCTAGTTTGTAATCCACCCTAGTCACACACACTTAGATTTCTATTATTCTCCTTCCTTCGCACAAATCTCTCTGGATTCCCTAGTTCACAAGAGGCTTCAACTTCATAATAACAAGGTAAAATAATGACTTGCCCGACCTCTTACATTTATATTTTTTCCCTCCAATAATAAATGCTATACCACCTACCAATGTACTTAACATTAAATGTGGCTTTTTCCACTAGGATGAATTTAAGTGCCCTTACCCAACCCAAATTGCAAAAATTCTGGCAACGCTCGTGCAAAAATCCAATCGACTTAAAGACTCTTACGTGTGCATCACGTTGTCATTAAAGGCACTTCTTCTGTCCTTTACCTTAATTTTTTCCCTCGCCTACCTCATGTTGTTCCCTGCACTGTATCCTTTGTACGTGGTCTTTGTTATAGCCTTCTTGACACCATAATTCATTATTCACCATTTCCCCATACGCTTTCTCAATCTTACCCGCTTCCTTCTACTATGCCACTCAAATTTTATATGGGATTATACTTTACTTTGTAATACTCTACCCCACACTAAAACAGATGTGTGGTCCTCTGCACATACATAACCTTTGAAAATAAAGTGGTTACCGGTGCACAAGGCACAAAATGGAACAAAAATAAATAAAAGGAACAAGAAATGAGAAAGGGAAACACAAGAAAAGAAACAAGCATAAAGGGAAATCCTAAGCTAACTAGAAATACTGCCTTATTTACAAACACCAAGAAGACTTATTTATAGTAGGATTTAGCCTACTCCCATTGAAATGACCTGGCAACCTTGTCCCATCTAGCACTTATAACTAGAAAGCACCGAATCAAGGATGTACGAGATGATGTAAGGTCCTAGCCAATGGACTTTCAACTTCCCTAGATGGTGTAAAAACTTGGAATCATATAACAACACCATTTTCCCAACCTCAAACTGCTTGTTTTTTATATGATGATCATGTCATGCTTTTTGTCTTACCTTTTCTGTCTTCTGACTCCATCTAGTAAGTGATCACCTTTCATCATCCAACCCACATGCTGCATGATATATGTAGTGATGGTAACATGAATTCAACCGAAAAAATAACTTCCACGCCAAACACCAATTGAAACGGTGTGGCCTTGTTCAACCTCTTGTAGGTTGTCATGTATGCCCATAGAATGGTTGATACTTTGTCATCCCAATATTGTCTTTCGACGTCACAGATTTTGGTCAATGTGTGACTTAGTATTTTGTTAAATACTTAGTAATTCCATTCACTTGAGGGTGATAAGGTGTAGTCTTGTGATGGACCACCATAAATTCTACTAACATAGAATCATGACCGTTTCATTATGGAAATGTGTACCTCTATCACTTGTTAAGCTTAAAGGATAACCATGCCTGCTGATTATGTTCTCCCATAAAAATCTACTGTAGTTATCACTGCAGTGCAATCCTTCGTAGTGATGCCTCTGCCCATCTTTTTAGGTAATCAGTACAAGTAATGATATACCGTGAACCATTCCTTCGCATGACTAGAAAAATTGGCCCTACAAAGTCAATTGCCCATTTTTCAAATGGTTTAGCATTGGTTATTGGTCGTAAGGGCATCTCATCCCTCTTTCTAGGTTTTCTAAGGCACTGGCAATGGTCACAAGCCTTGCAAAACTCAATACAATCATGGTAGATGGTTTCCCACCAAAGTCCTATTATTAGAATCTTCCGCGTGGTAGCATTTCCTACATAGTGTCCTCCTTTATCCCACCATGCGCTTCCTCCATATTTCCATGTTCATATTCCAATATGCATCGGTGCAGAACCTCATCACGTCCTAACTCATACATATCTCCACTAATCAACATGTAGGGTGTGGAGCGTATTGCTAACTTCTTCCTCTCCAAAGCCTTCATCCTAACTAGTGTTACACTTGTTTTCAAGAATACTGCGATAT
This sequence comes from Taxus wallichiana var. yunnanensis, assembly GCA_018340775.1. Lineage (NCBI taxonomy): Eukaryota > Viridiplantae > Streptophyta > Pinopsida > Cupressales > Taxaceae > Taxus > Taxus wallichiana. The sequence goes on from CM031236.1 coordinate 337,702,829, forward strand.
CCTCTAAGTCGAGGGCATGCACTGAAACCTAAACATTTGTGCATCCGGTATGGCATCCTAAATACTTTACGTGTCCTCCCCTGAGTTAATCCTTGATAAGTGGTTAGGTGTTGAATTGATTTTTCCTAGTTTTACAACCACTATGAACTCAAACTCTTGGAATAATAGGACCCAACGACATATGAACCCTTACAAAATGGGCTTATTCACCAAGTATTTTAATGTCATGTGGTATGTGTATAATATAAAGGGTGTTGCCAACATGTACTGTTTGAACTTATGCAGTGTATAGATCATTGACAGTGCCTCGTGCTTAGTAGTTGTGTAATTTTGTTATGTCGGCGTTAACTTCCTACTTGCAAAACACAAGGGGTGATCAACAATTCCCTCACCAAGTTGTGTTAGTATTACTCCCATGGTTGTTCCTAAGGCATCAACATGCACATGGAAAGGCTTATCCTAAGAAGGAAAATGTAGTATGGGCGCAGTGACAAGCCTCTCCTTCAAAGTGTCAAATGCCTTCTGTTACCGTGCCTCTACCCAATGAAAGGTACTCTTGTGTTTTAGCAATTCCTCCAAGGGGTGCGGCAATATTGGCATACCCCATGATGAATTTCATGTAGTACCCATGAATTTCCAAGGAATCCATGTTGCACATTTTGACTAGTAGGCTCCCTAATCCCACAATAACTGTAACTTTGGCGAGATCCACTAGTAAGCCTTCCTTACATATAATATGTCCTAATAGGGTTCCAAATGGAGTAGTAAAGACACATTTCTTAATGTTGAGGGATATCCTCAATTTCCAACATCTCTCAAACATCAGCCTCAAATTGTCATAATGGTCTTTTACTAACCCATATACAATCCATTCATCTAGGTAAACTTGAAGAAATTTATGGATGAAGTCCTGAAATGCTTGTACCATGATGTGCGAGAACACAACAAGCACATTCTTCAATCCAAAAGGCATAACCATGTAGGAAAAACTTCCCCATTTAGTGGTGAAATTTGTCTTTCTTTGGTCTTCCTTTGCAATCCTGACTTGGTGATACCCTGAGAACCCATCCATGAAAGAATAGACCTCACACCTGGCCACTCCCTCCAGAATTTCTTCAGTAAAGGGGTTGGGAAAGGGTCGATGACACATACTACGTGTTCAGGTCCTGTAGTCCACACAAATCCTTATTCTTCCATCCTTCTTGATATTGATGACCATTGGGCTTATCCATTCTGATTCTTCCATAACCTCAATGATACCATATGCTATCATCTTGTCTATTTCTTCCTTGACCCGTATGTATAAATTCAGATTCATCTGATAAGGCCTCTTCCGGATCGGTGCGCACCTTCCTTCAACTTGATCTTCATCTCCCCCAAGGAATGGTGGATGCCTTTGAGTTCATGGTACCCATGAGGGAACAAATCCTAGAACTCATGCAATAGATCAATGACCTTTGAAACTTCCTTTTCAACCAATAGTCCCTAATGATAGCTTCCTTAGGTTCTATCTTTGTCCCAATGTTAACCTTCTTTATTTTCAAGGGCTTATGGTAGGTGTTTTCTCTCTCATCAGTGATATCTATGACTCGTGTGTACCTTTAGAATGGTTAACATTCAAACTTTCCATCTCTTCACCATCTACTACATAGACCATTTTTCCTTTTTCCTTTTCCATGCATGCATGCTCAAGTTGTACTTCCTCTTATTCTTCTTCATTGAGGCGCGTCTCCAAACAAGGCTCACCCAACAACTCTAGTAGCCTATCTTCTACCATAGCACTATCTCCCATCGTAAGGTGCTTGATTACTTGTAACGCCTTATCCACCGATGGCTTTGTACTCCTATACTGAAAGCTTGAATGAGATCAACCACCAACTCCTTCCAATTACTTGTTTGATGATGCATCTCTGAATGAATATACCATACACACACAACCTTGTAAGGTGGAATATAACTTATGCACCCATAATGAAGGTGGTAACACTTTTGTGCTTCCCATCCAGGCCTTTTCACATGCTTGGACATGAAGTGAGGTGGTCTCTTTACCATGGTAGTCTTGGATGATAGTGGGCGCATGTTGCTCCTAGAGAACCTTATAGAAAATGCAAACCTTACCTCATGCCATTCTAGAAGGCTCTCCCAATGTGTAGCCCACTAAGTACACTATAGTTATGAGTAGGTTATAACTAAGCATTCCCCTTCTCTCATCCTCATTCCTCCACTGAGCCTCCATTTCTCGCAAGAAAACTTCAGTGGTAACGCTCCTCCAGAGTAACTCTCGATAACTTCTTCCTCCCAAGCAGTTTGACTAAGTGCACCTTCATTACCCTTATTAAAACCTCTCAATTATCACCAATCAACTCATAAGTCCCATGCACCCAATTGTCACATGTCATGCTAGTGGTATCACTCAAGGACTGAGCATCTTCAAATTGGATAACTCCTCTCGTGGGATGAATTATCTCAGGATCTCTGATGGAGTGCACATAAATCCTATCAAGTACTTCTTCTCCCAGGGGCTCAGTATAAGGTGTTGACTTCCCATTAGTTAAGGGGATGATGACCCATTCTTCCTTGTTCTCAAAACTAATATATCCCTTGTTAAACCGTAGGTCAACATTGTTCTTGTAACACCATGGGTGCCCAAACAACGCTGGAAATTTGTCTGCCTCGGTGAGTGCCAAGACTTCAAAATCTCAGTGAACTTGGCCCTTGAATGGTGATAACTACATCCTTCAAGACTCCAATGGGAATTTCCTTTTTTTTTTTCCATATACAACACATTCAAAGATGGCTATAATGCGGGCCTTCCCATTTGATGCCAAGAATCTAAAGTGAGAACATTGACCTCCACTCCTGTGTTGATGAGGATATTTCTTAGAAGCCACCCATCAACAACTGCATTCAATGTAATCTCCTTATCATAGTCAAGGTTGTGAGGAGGAAGGTTTGCATGCAAAACCTTCCTTTCGTGCTCTACTCCGATGCATGGTACCTTCTCTCACAACCATTCTCCTAGCAAGGGAATAATATTCTCTTGCCTTAACATCCTACATACTTCTCTAACTTCATCTAGGTCCTCCTTCAGAGCCTCGAATTCTTCCTTTGCTCCAACTTCTTTGACTGCTCCTTTAGACATTGGATCTCCCCTTGCAAACTCCAAATCACATCCATAGTATCTTGATACACTTCCTTCTAATGAGTAGGATCTGGATACTTCCCATGTACCACTTCTTCCTAACAACCAATTTTTGTCTTGGCATCTCCTTGCACATGCACAGCCTCTACTCATGTTGTTACTAGTACAGATTATGATCCTGACTCACGCGCCACTCTTGGCATCCACTATGGGTCGGCCTTCTTTATACTCACCATCCCAAAGCACCTTTTTCTTTCCGGTGTTGTTGGCTCATGTGTTCAAATAACTCATGGCACTCCTCGTACTTATGTTTTTTCCACACCATGAGCATTGCAATAGGTCAGATACTCATGCTTATAATGCTATGTCAATCCACTAGTTATAATAGGTTCCTTGTGGGAACTCACTTTTCCTCTACCATGGTTACTACAACCAAAAATCCTCCAAAAACCTCTTCCATGTGCTCCTCCATCTATGTGCACCCTTCATAACAATGATCATCATCCTTGGAACTACTTGTAAGACTAGTGTCACACACCAAGATCAATAACATCATGAATCTGGTCAATCAGTCTACAATCCTTGGTATCATGGGTCATAGAGGTACATATCTTGTAATAACAAGAAACATTCTTGTGGATTGTGCGTTGTAGTAGAGGACACCTATTTGCATCATGATCCCCATGGAAAATCTCATAGTCTATCATCATGGCGCGTACCAACTTCTGAGGGAAACTATCCTTTGCATGCCCTTCCACTTCACATTTATACACCAAATCCCACTACGAACCTCATGCGCTAAGTTTGCAGACAAGCTTCTCAACTACTTGGCCATTGCAGCAATTTGAGCCTCCAGAAAAGGGCTAACACTAGTATCAATGCTCCCAACAGCCTCAGTGTGCAAGGTAAGGCAAGCTTCCAAGGCCTCCATGCGGGTCTATGAAAGTCTTGTGTGATAGTGCCCTTCTAAATGGTGTTATCAATCCTCCAACAAACCATTGAGCATGTTGAGAAGGGTGAATGTCATAGGATAGTTTTGACAAGAGAGTCTTGAACCATGTGCATCGTACTCCCACACACTCTCTACCATTCCTTGTTGGATTTCTTTCAGAGTGTTTATGTTCTTCTGCTCAAATTTAGGGATATGGAACTGTTAGAAGTTGTTCTTCAAGGCAATTTAGTCTACCACTGTTTGATGGGGTCATATTTTCGGTACCAACTATGTGTGCACCCTTGCAATGTCATTACAAACTAACTTTCCTTCCACTCTAGGGTAGTGATTCCTTTCACATGCCATAGTAATTCACACTTGTGCACATGTTATGCAGCATCCTCAATACCCTTGTAGTCTTTGGAAAGTGCAAAGACATCTCAAAAAATACTTTTGGAGGTGGCTGAGGCCCTTGTCCTCCTGATCCAGAGCCTTGGTTTCCTCTTATGTTTCTTCCTCCACCAGATCCACTGGATCCACCAGGTTCTATTCCTCCTGACCCACTAGATCCTCTGGATCTATTAGATCCACAGTCCTTCAGCTCCCACACCACCAGATCCACCCTCTGTAGCTGGAAAATGGCCTGAAGTGGTCGCACCTAGTGTTCCCAACATCCCACTGAACTATGCACGCGATGGTTTGTGATATTGTCCCACTACTAGTTGTGTGTCTCGTGCCACTTCTAGATGTGATACCCAAACCTTTCATATTTACACCTTGTCCAAAAATTCCTCCAAACATAGGAATGGTCTGTATGTAGCCATAGATGTCCCAAATGAGAAATTATATCTCTTGGGCACAGATCGGTTACTTCCCCGATACCAACTAGGTTAGCAATACTTATTTCTTGATTTGGAAAACCAAGCACGTCAGGGTTTGGTCACTAGGTGGGTTTAGATGCACACCGATGGCTCTTCTTTCTCCATGTGCGACAAACTCTCATCAGAAGCCGAAGGGGTCTCTCTCTTACACTTGCCAAGATGGGGTAGCACAGATTGCTTAGGTTCCACATCCTCTGCGTGAACCTCAACTCCTTCCCATAACGCATCTGCCTCCATAGATCCATCACACTTGTAACCTCACATTGTCTAGCAATCTCCCTTTCACGTGCTTCACCATACTTGAGTCATCTTTCTTCCCTCTCTTTTTTCGCCGCAATAATTTCCGCCATATTCCCCCACCCTAGCTTCCTTTCCAATTCAAAGAAGATTATCTCGGCCATGGGAAATGCCTCTAAACTTAGGGTAATGACCAAGATCTTCATAGCCAAAGGAATAACACACAAAAATGATCCTCTGGGCTCCCTCAAAACTTGAACTCAACAACCTCTGGGAAAGAATACGTAGAAATGGAGTATTCCAAAGTATAACTAGTTAGGACTCCTTTCCACCAGTGATCAATAGCATGTGTCCAAGTCAAATCACATCCTTTAGCCTCTGATAGTCATCTTGGGTCCATACATGTGATCTATAGTACCATCTCGATTTGGATGCATATGCTGAAATCCATTCATATAGTTCTACAAAAAATAGAAGAAATGTCTCATACAACTCATGGTACAGGTTCTCTTCTACCCATATATGTGCATCGAACTCAGGTCCAGTGTTGAATCTTTGAGAAAACTCATCCTCCATGCTCTTGAACCATGCCTCAACACTCTCCAAGGTTAGATGTTCTGTCATTATGCATCACGAAAGGCATCATAAGGACCAAGATGTATGCAATTTCTCACAACTTTGAAAAGAGGTCCTGGAAACAAAACCAAGATGTAGTCATTTTTACACCCTTAGAACAACATTCAAATCCATACGCATGCATGACCTATCACCCAACGGGCACTGGGAACTCACATGAGGCACACACGGGCATCGAGCCCCTCCTTTATGTGAGTTGTGTAAGAATACATCATCTATGATAGATACTTAAGTGAAAAAAATGGAAAAGAACCATGTGTTCATTCTAAGAGCCTAGGATGAGTTATCATATCAATGCATCCATAAAAGAGAAGTATCTAGAATATAGAACTGATTCATAACACAAAGGAAATGCACTAGGATTTATGCTCATGAACACATATATATTTTAGAATGGGACCTTATATTCATGTTAATATGTTCAATAACCACATTACATTTGCTTAAGGCCATAATAGACCCATATAATAATGCAGAGCAAGGTCATGCATCAAAAACTAAACTATGCCCTTCATATTACAAGGATAAACACAAACCCATCCCTCTAAATATGCCATCACTCCTATATTTCCTCTAATCCCAACCCATAGAATCCTTCATAATATTTCTGTAGAACTTCACCTCTTCTTCCACCACCACTACCACTGCCTTCTACTACCCAAGCATCTCTATATATAGCTTTTTTCCTTCACCGCCATGCCTTATGAGGTAACAAATCGGTTGCCAAGTGTCCAAGTGGTCCTCCCATGGAGCATGCCTCCTTTGATAAGCTCTCCACTCTTTGCAATGATGTCTTTCTGGATCCTTCCATCGCATGCATGGAATATTCCATTCTTGATCCTACAGTTGCCAGGCTAGCACCTTATCCACTTTGCATGTTAGATGGGTCATGCTTTCCTCATGTGCTATCTAGAACTATGAATATGGCTAAGTCCCAAAACTCAACTTTCTTACGCGCATGTTCCATGTATTCTATAAAATCCCTTCCATGTGTGCCTTCAACCCGTGCACCCTTCTTCAAATAGGTCCCACACTCCCATGTGCCTTCTTGTACTTAGCCAATATTTTGGGGCCCAACATCACCCCACACTACACATGTTCTCCATCCTTGAAAACACTTCTCTTTAATGAATAAAGAATGGTGGGCCTCAAATAGTTGGAAAAAGAATAAAGGGATGAATAATTGGGAGAAAGAATGAAAGAATGGGGAACTTGCAAGAGAATGATGCTTATTTTTTAAGGAGGGGGAAATCCTTCCCTATCTCTACCTCTAGCTTTTCCCAAGCATCAACCTCACTTTGTGCTTACTGACAGAGGTCTCTAAATAGGGCACTCACCCTCTCAAAACTTAGTTCCTCCCCTTTGGTACTCATTTTCTCAACAATACTTTCCAGCTTGCTTGCTCAAATCATCAAGCACATCCATTCCACAGGTTATTTGAGGGTATAGTTCCTTTAGCTAGATTTTGATCGAGCCTCATAACGTCTCGATAGATTCTAACTTATTTTCTACCTCAGCTAGGATTTTATCTCTTTCTGCCATGTTCCCCTTATTATTTTCTTAAAACTACTTGAGTTCCATTTCATGTGTGGTGACTAGGATGTTTTCCACTCTATCTCTATCATCACAGTTGTCATATACAGCTTCCGCAACTTGTGCGGCAGCCTTTACCTTTGTAAGGAGTTTAGTATATCAAGTAAAAATCTCGATAACCTTCATTTTCTCTTCCTTTTCGTGGTGCGTAAGCATCTCTTAGTCTCTAAAGAAAGTGGTCATCTTTCCATTATGAGGATGTGGGTCAAGTCCTCTCAGACACTATAAGGTTGATTCATATTTTTACTCGGGTGGCACTAGGTCAGGATGCTTCAAAAAATATCACCCATAATCATTTCAATCTTTTTGTGTAGCTCACACACCCTTGCTTTCTCCTCTTTCGGCTCATGTCTTAAGCGCACCATGGGATCTTACTCCCATTTGTCAATGTAAACCTACTAATGCAAAAATGTTGATAAACTAAAAATCCTGCCTCTCCATCCATGAGCACGAGAAACTACTGCTGGGATCATCCATTCTACACCGAATGCGTCACACATTCATTTGTACCACTTCTCTAGGTGCGCCTTTTGAGATAATATCATGGTTTCACAGAAGTATACTTCTCTAACCATTTTGTAGGTGAAGGGTTCTCTTCTAGATACTCCCAAACAAACTTTTCTAACCTATCTCGTATGAAGATGATGAGGAGGACATTCCCAAATAAAATCTTTTCTCCTTCTACACCACGTGTTGTTTATGATTTCATCCACAATAAAGGTGGATAAGTTATAGATGGTCCCTTTTAATATATTTCATCATGAGACATTCAACTATATTTTTCTCACTTATGTCCATCTTTCTTTATCATTAAGCTTAGTGACCAAGCACGCGGTCATCCTCATAATCGGTTCTAGAATTTCTGCAATGTCAAAGTACCACGAACACTTTTTGTAGTCATAATCTACTATAGTTTCCTTGATGGCCTCCTTATCACTCAAATCATCATCTATGGATTCTCCTTCACAATTTAGGCCAGTGAATTTGGATATCAACTGCAGTGGTATGTGCATCTTGTGGCCTGTAAAGTAGAAATGGTTTTCATGTACGCACAACATCAACCACTGATATAGCCACTCGGGCTTTCCAAAATAAGGAAACTCATACAATTGCAATAGCCCTACCTTTTCCAGCTTTACCTTCACCTCGTCGCTATATATTGGCATTCCATCTGGTGTCCTCTTGTTAGTTGGATGAACCAGCTCCAGCACCATTTATTTCTCTGTAGTGCTTGTGTGATGGTTGTAATCACTCATGGACATTTGTCTCAAGTGTAACACCCACTCATTTCCTAAAGCAATACTCCATCTAGGTACTACATTTCTATATACCATTCCTCTCATTATAACTACCAATGGTAGTAGCTTATTTTCCTTTACCCTTTCCCTTTTGTTTCTTTGGTGAAATGGTCACCTTCTTTGGTGCCATGTTTTCTAATCAATTTAAGATTTAAAACTCCTAGTTCTTCTCTACTACTCTACTCAATTCTAGGGCTTAACTCTACAAAGAAATCCTTCTTCCTACGTGCCCTAGTCTGCCAAACCCTAACAAGGATAACCTTCCACAAGATGGTGCACATCAAAAAAATTTTCTCACACCCATGTACTCCTTCCTCTGGTTTGTAGATCCACCCTAGTCACACACTTAGATTTCTATGATTCTCCTTCCTTCACACAAATCTCTCTAGATGTCCTAGTTTGCAAGAGCGCTTCAACTTTGTAATAGCAAGGTAAAATAATGACTTTCTTGACCTCATATTTATAGTTTTTGCTCCTCTCCAGCAATAAATTCTATACCACCTACCAACGTACTTAACATTAAATGTGGCTTTTTCCACTAGGCCAACTTTAAGCGCCCTTACCCACATGCCCAATCCTACGTGAAAAACCTTATGGCGCGTAAAAAATCCAATCTAACCGAAGATTCTTACTCGCATGTCTATGACACTAATGGCACTTCTTTTGTCCTTTACCTAATTTTTTTCCCTCACCTACCTCATGTTGTTCCTGCACTCTTCATCCTTTATACATGGTCTTTGTTACAGCCTTCTTTACACCATAATTCATTATTCACCATATCCCCATGTGCTTTCTCAATATTACCCACTTCCTTCTACTATGCCACTCAACTTTTACTTTTGGCTTATACTTTAATTTGCATATACTCTACCCCACACTAAAAAACATGAGTCCTCTGCGTGCATACATAACCTTTGAAAAATAAAGTAGTTTACCGGTGCACAAGGCACAAAATGGAACAAAAAAGGAACAAGAAATGAGAAAGGGAAACACAAGAAAAGAAACAACATAATGGGAAATCCTAAGCTAAGCGGAAATATAGCCTTATTTGTAAACACTAATAAGACTTATTTATAGTAGGGCTTCACCTACTCCCATTGAAATGACCCAAAAATCTCGTCCCATCTAGCACTTATAATTGTGCAAGCACCTAAATCAAGGATGTATGAGATGATGTAAGGTCCTAGCCAATGGAATTTCAACTTCCCGGATGGTGCGTAAAAGTTGGAATCATATAACAACACCATCTACCCAATCTAAAAACTACTTGTTTTTGATATGATGATCATGTCATGCTTTTTGTCTTTCCTTTTCTGTCTTCTGACTCCATCTAGCAAGTGATTTCCTTTCATCTAACTATATCAACTTATCAATCCTCTCTTCAATGCACTGTTCATCATCCAACCCTCCTATGCACGCTATACGCAGAGATGGTAACATGAATTCAACCAAAAAAATAGTTACGTGCTAAACACAATTGAAATGGTGTGGCCTTGTTCAACCTCTTGTAGGTTGTCATGTATGCCCATAAAATGGTTGATAATTTTTCATCCCAATCTTGTCATCCGATGTCACATATTTTGGTCAACATGTGACTTAGTATTTTGTTAAATGCCTCAGCAGTTCCATTTTCTTAAGGGTGATAAGGTGTAGTCTTGTGATGGGCCACCATAAATTCTGCTAATAGAATCTTGACCATTTCATTAAGGAAATGTGTACCTCTATCACTTTTTAATCTTAAAGGACAACCATACCTGTTGATTATGTTATCCCATAAAAATATAATATTTGTTGTTGTCAATGTAATCCTTCGTAGGAACTTCTTATGCCCATCTTGTCAGGTAATCAGTACAAGTAATGATATACCATGAACCAATCCTTCATGTAGCTAACAAAATTGGCCCTACAAAGTCAATTGCCCATTTTTCAAATGGTTCAGCATTGGTTATTGGTCGCAAGGGAATCTCATTCCTCTTTCTAGGTTTTCTAAAGCACTGAAATGGTCGCAAGCCTTGCAAAACTCAATACAATCGTGGTAGATGGTTTCCCACCAAAGTCCTTCCAATAGAATCTTCCGTGCGGTAGCATTTCTTGCATAGTTTCTCTCGTTATCCCACCATGTGCTTTCTCCATAATTACCCACGTGCTCATGTTCCAATACGGATCGACACATAACATCATCACATCCTAACTTATAAGATCTCCACTCATCAACATGTAGCACACGGAGTGTATTGCTAAGCGCTTCCTCTCTAGAGCCTTCATCTCATTCGGCGCCACACATGTTTTCAATAAGACATTGATATCCTCCAAGTCTAAGGGAGTGCACTATAACCTAAATAGTTACACATCTGGCATGGCATCCTCAATGTTTTTCGCATCCTCCCCTGAGTTAATCCTTTATAAGTGGTGGGTCCTTAATTACTTTTTCCTCATTTTACAACCACCGTGAACTCAAACTCTTGGAATAATAGGACCCAACGGCATATGCACCCTTGTAAAATAGGCTTGTTCACCAAGTATTTCAATGTCATGTGGTCTATGTATAATATAAAGGGTGTTTCCAATAGGTATTGTCTAAACTTATGCAGCTCGTAGATCATTTCTGCATGCCTCGCACTCAATAGTTGTGTAATTATTTTTTTCTAGTGTTAACTTCCTACTTCCAAACATAAGGGTTGGATCAACATATCCTCACCTAGGTTGTGTTAGTACTACTCCCATGGTTTTTCTGAGGCATCAACATGCACATGGAAAGGCTTATCCCAAGAAGGAAAATGTAGTATGGGCGCAATGACAAGCCTCTCCTTCAAAGTGTGAAATGCCTTTTGTTGTGCCTCTCTCCAATGAAAGGCACTCTTGTGTTTTAGAAATTCCTCCAAGGGCACGGTGATATTTTCATACCCTTGATGAATTTCCTATAGTACCCCATATGTCCAAGGAATCTATGCATTGTGCTTTGACTAGTAGGCTCCCCTAATCCCACAATAACTGCAACTTTGGCGAGATCCACTAGTAAGCCTTCCTTACATATAATATGTCCTAACAAGGTTCCAAATGGAGTAACAAATACACATTTCTTAATGTTGAGGGATATCCTCAATTTCGACATCTCTCAAACATCAGCCTCAAATTATCATAATGGTCTTTTACTAACCCATATACAGTCTAATCATCCAGATAAACTTGAAGAAATTTATGGATGAAGTCCTAAAATTCTTGTACCACAATGCACGAGAACACAGTAGGCACATTCTTCAATCCAAATGGCATAACCATGTAGGAAAAACTTCCCCATTTAGTGGTGAAAGTTTTCTTTCTTTGGTCTTCTTTGTAATCCTGACTTGGTGATACCCTGAGAACCCATCCATGAAAAAATAGACCTTGCACGTGGCCACTTCCTCCATAATTTCTTTAGTAAAGGGGGTTGGGAAAGGATTGATGACACATACTGCATTCAGATCCATGTAGTCCACACAGATCCTTATTCTTCCATCCTTCTTGATATTGATGACCATTAGGCTTATCCATTCTTATTCTTCCATAACCTCAATGATACCATATGCTATCATCTTGTTTATTTCTTCCTTGACCAATACGTGAAAATTCATATTCATCTTATAAGGCCTCTTCGGATCGAACGCGCACCTTCCTTTAACTTGATCTTCATCTCCCCTAAGGAATGGTGGATTCCTTTGATTTCATGGTACTCGCGAGGAAAAAATTCTGGAACTTGTGCAATAGATCAATGACCTTTGAAACTTGCTTTTCTAACAAATAATCCCCAATGATAGCTTCCTTAGGTTTTTTCTCTGTCCCAATGTTAACCTTTTTTTTTTTCAAGGGCTCGTGGTAGGTGTGTGCTCACTCATCAGTGTTATCTATGACTTTGTGCGTACCTTTAGAATGGTTAACAGTCAAACTTTCCATCTCTTCACCATCTACTACATAGACCATTTTTCCTTTTTCCTTTTCCATGCACATGTGTGCTCAAGTTATAATTCCTATGATTCTTCTTCATTGAGGTGCGTCTCCAAAAAGGCTCACCCAAAGAAACTCCAGTAGCCTTTCTTATGTCATAGCACTATCTACCATCATAATGTGTTTGATTACTTGTAACGCCTTATCCATCGATGGATTTGTACTCCTATCTTGAAATCTTGAATGAACCCTTCCTTGTGTGCCTTCAACCTACATGCCCTTCTTCAAATAGGTCTCACGTGCCCATGCATCTTCTTGTACTTAGCCAATGTTTTAGGGCCTAACACTATAGCAATGAAGATAATCCACTTGATAGTTGAAGTGTTAATATTCTTGAAATGGGATTGTAGGAAGTAATTCAAGGGTGATAATTTTAAATTTTCACGTTGTTAAAATAGGTCAAAGTTCCAAGGTTTCATGTTTCCTTTACTTTATAGATATATCTTAAGTGCATGAACTTAACAAATTAATAGACATGAATTTACTACACACATGTGATAAGTCCAAAGTTTTTGGGAGGATATTATAAGACAAGGAAAAATTGAAGACCATAACTTTTATGTGAATGGTATGATGGGGCACAGTGATAGGGAGCCAAATATAACCCATAGGGGAATTTTTTGTAATTGTAGCTAGGAAACATGCCCCTAGTGATTTTTGGATTGTCTAAAGAACGACCAAGTGTCTTAATGAAGTCAAAAAAAAAAAAGTTCCAAAACTTCATTTATGAGGGATGTTTTTACCATGGTGAGATTGATGTAAACTGAAATAAAGAGGAGAGATTCATCAACATGAAATAGGACTAATCTTGGATCATGGAACAAAGAGGGAAATGGATGCATGAATAAAAATCAGTGGAAAGGTAAGTGGAAATGGATGAATCTTCACAATAACACGTTTGATGCTCTCTTTCAAATCATATAGGGCAGATTTTTTCCCCAAGTTGGGTAGAAAAGGAATTTTCAGAAATGATTGACATAAGATGTTCAATACTTTAGGGTGAGGTATGAATGAGTTATAAGAATAGGATTTGACTAGGGAGGCGAGAATTTTTGTAAGGGTGTCTATTTTTTATGGGAAGGATATGTAGCATTTTGGTTCTAAAGAGGATCAATCTTGAAAGAGAGAGGCGTGTACATTTTTTATTGCATTTTTTCATAGACCATTTATTAAAAACAACAAAAACATAGATTAAAAAATAACAAAAATAGCAAACCCTAGCCCAAATACCAAATTTTATAGCAAAAATCATAGATTAAAAAAATATATAAAACAAAAATCCTATCCCAAAATGTAGTAAATCCTATGCCAAAATCAAAAAACCCTAAAAAAAATTGTGAGCTCTTCAACAAAAAGATCCATTACAAACTTGCAATTCTAAGAAATTCCCCAACATGGGATAAATATGATATGGTAGTCGTGGGGCTAGTTTCACACTTACCATTACATTTTCTTAAGTTTTAAAGGTCATTTTAATTTACCCATTTAGTGAAATTCCATATGAACATGTTGCATATTAAATTTCTAGCATGTAAAATTGAAAATTTTGGCCATGACAACTAAGCCCCCACTTGAAAAATTCCTCTCCCGGTCATTATAAACCCTTCCTCTAGCCATCATGCCCATAGTTTCATCCTCATTTTGGATATTTGTAATGTGATAATGATATTTTCAAGTGTATTTCATTTGTATGGATGTATTCCTAAGGTGATTTAGGAAGTCATTAAGATCCAAAGTGAAACAACTACCCCCCGAGGACCTAAAAAGGTCTTTTTGGCCATTTCAGAATCGAGTGAATACCCTCTAGATGATGAATAGGGAATATTAAATCCACATAGGATTTTTATATGAGATAAATGATGTAATCTAAGGAACTTTAGGGAATATTTGTGGAAGAAATTGAATTCAAGAACAACTTAAGTAAGACAGGGTCATTTTAGGTGTAGGGAATACTATACTTTAACAAAGTGAAAGTTGCCTTATCGGATAATTTTGGGAGCTCCAGAAATATTTAGGAAGCAAAAAAATCATTCATTCCAAATGTCTTGAAATCATCTATGTGATGGAAACATAATTTTTTCCTAAGTCTTCAATATCTCTTGTGATAGCTCAAGTCAATGTTGATGATCCTTCATGCTAAAAGAGTAATTGGTGCCAAAATTAAAATTGAAGTAATAATTTACTCATAATAATTTTTTTAATGATCTCAACAAGTTACTTATATTCAAAATCATATAAGGTTTGACCCAAAAATTCCATTCCATGCTCTCGGGAAGAAAAATCACTCTCGGTGTCCTCAAATGCACTCAAGAAATGACATCATCATCCTAAAATAGCATAAGCGGGATTTTGAGCATGAATTTTCCCTTGGCTTGTCCCTAAGATGAAAAGGGGACAAGGGTGACGCCAAATTGCACTCCCCCATCTATTTTTAAGTTTCATCACTTAAAAACATAACTTAAGGTGTTAGGGAGAGAAAATGAATTATTTGGAGTTACAAGGGTGACTTTTCATGATACTTGGACCCCATGGTGTATTCTTGAGCATATTTTTCCCATTGTCCCCAAGGTTCAAGGGGGAAAGGGTGAAACCAAATTTTTCCCCCCATCTTGGAAAACTTCTCACAACTCACCCCTCACCACTTTTGTACCTAAGAAATTCCATACTTGTAAATCACTTAACTCCAAGTCCCCTTTTCATAATAAGACCCCCATGCAACATTTAAAATCTGGTGGTGTCCTTTTTATTTCATCGGGTGAAAAAGGAATAATGGGACACAAATTTCACCCCTCATCTAACCATTCAGCTCCTGATCACATCAAAAACCATTTTTAAGAACCGGAAGTCATTTTTCAAAGACCTACATCTCATTCTCACTAAACCACAAGATGAAACTTGTCTAGATCTAGTGTAAAGTGAAATTTGGTTTCCCTCGTTTACCTTTCGTCCCCTTTTCCCCTCTTGCACTAGTGAAACTCCATGTTAACCATCCACCAATCACAAGATGTCGAGTCAAGTGATGAGTTAAAACATAGTCATTTTTAAAAATTCAAGATGTTGTATTTCCTTAAAACCCTCCTTTTTACACAATTATTTTATTTTATTTTTCCCAAAACATCAATCTTACTAACTGAAAACTACTCATATCTTCAAAATGGTTCACTTGATTCCCATCAAACTTTACTAGTGCACTCCTCCCGAAAACACCTTCAAACTAGTTATAAGATAATTTCTAGTGATTCTCTATGTAATTTTCATCATCCATTTGAAATCCACATCCTAGAAAATTGTCTCTTTTAGATATACGGATCCCTCAAAAGTCATGTAAAACCCATAAGAACATGAGTGTGTCACCGATGGAAGCATGTGGAGCATAAGCGCAAAGCATGAGTTTATGAGATGAACTCAATTCTAGATGAGATGATGCCAATGATGGGTGATGTAGTGGTGGAAATTGGAGATCCCGAGGGATGTGGAATTCAATGTGTAGTAGTATCATGACGCGGTGAAGGAGATGGTGCAGCGGTGGATGGATGAGATGGAGAGCACACATGAGCAACAACGTATAGTTATAGATGAATAATGACCTTAGAACTAGACAAAGGAGACAAAATCAACTGGAGAAACAACATTCTTGTGTGGGAGTGGAGATATATACCTCTCAAAATAGTGAGAGCTAAAGGAAATGACACCTTTATCTTATAATTGTTGTAATCTATCATGAAGGGCACAATAGTCATTATTGTGATGGCCATTGATACAATGATAGTTACAATAAGGTCTATCACATTGGCATTGCAAATGATGAGGTGGATGATGTTGATTAGAAGGTAAGTGAATCAAATGCTTGTCAAGTAAGGCACGCAACACATCATGAGGTCTAGTGTGATGAGAAAAGTGTAATGGCTCCTATGAAGGAGATGTAGAAGTTTGAGGTGGAGCTTGATGCAATGGAGGATATGAAGGATTTTATACAATGGAGAAGACTGAACTTTTTGTGAGGTGATAGATATGAAGACCTAGGAAAATGCTCAACAGATGGAAGTGGAGAAGAACTAGATGGTATGGAAGTAAGATCACTAGGAGGAGGATCTATGACATGTGCAGTAATAAGATCATGTTCTAGATTGATGATCGTATAACATAAGAGTGTGAATGACTCACATGTGTCATATTGTAAGCACTCTTTTAGGGTAGGAACCAATCCATGAAAAATATAAATTTCTTCTCTAATTCAATGGGATGAAAGACTAATTGATGCATGCAAGCATTGAATTGCAAAATGTAATCAATGATAGGTTCTTTTTTTCCTTGATGTAAGCTAGGTAAACGATCATATGTGACTCTAAGGCCATTATTAAGGATAAATCATTGAAGGAATGCCTCTTCCATTTCACAATAGGTACTAATATATCCAAAGGGTAAATGTGTGTACCATTAGAGAGCATCAAAAATAAGACTATGGCGAAAAGCTTTTAGCAATAATCGATCATTAGAATAAGAAGCCATAGCTAGATGATAATGCTTAAGATGTAAATATGGATTTCTAGTACCATCAAAGCATGAAAATGTAGGCATAATGAAATCCTTAGGGAATGCTAAATTGTGAATCTTTTTGGAATAGGGTTTGCCATGCAAATAATTGTTATCGATAGAAGCATAATAAGCTTTGCTTTCAAGTGTGAGAGATTGGACCTGAGATTTTAATTGACCAACAACATGCATGAGTGATAAAATATCTTGTGATGGAATAGTAGGAGATGTAGATGGTGTATTGAGCGGTTGTATCTTGCCATTATGAGTGATCATAGGGATGTCAAGAGAAGAAGTAGAAGATACCGATGCTAAGGGCACACTAGATATAGGTTCTAAAGAAGTAATAGGTGGTGAAGTAGTAGGACTAGCATCGGAAGTGTTATTAGGAGATGATGTAAAAAGGGGATGAATCATGCATGTTACTAGAGATAATCTCAGAAGAAGATGAAAGCGGAGTAGAAAATTCACATTCAATAGTATGAAAAGAAGTAGAATCATTACTATCATGTGCCTCATCAATATCTAGACAAATATTCATATGCAAGGATTTCATTAAGCGTATCATCAACATATAATGAATCGGTAGGAGAACTAGTATGTGATGCATTATTAGAAACAAATTATAAATGGAAGGAGTATGAGATGCATCAATAGAATCATTTGGACTAGTATGAGAAACAAAATCATGTACATGTGTATTTTCATCTTGTTTAATTGCTAAAACACTATCATCGAGATTTAGCATAAACCTGAGAATAGCATCATCTAGAGTCTTAGTAGAAATAGAAGAAGGTGGAGTGTGGCTAACTGAATAACAAGGTCTACAACTAGAAAAGCTTGCCAGATCAGAAACAATGCTAATGGTATAATGATCAAAGCTAATAGGCACATTGTATTCATGAGCTAACAGTTGTCTTTGAGTATCATCTGGAAGAATAGTGTTGTGATATAGAGCACTAAGTTTAGCTATGGTTGCCTCATCATAGATAAGATTAATACTCACATGAGGCATGACTAACCTAGAAGGAGAAGAGTTATCCTTAACCATTAGGGTTTTAGTGGATTCTAGGGAAAGTAATTCTAAGTTTCGGAGTTCACCAAAATGATTTAATAAAATCTAGATATTTTATTAAAATATAAATGCAAAGATTTGCTATAAATGATGTACAATGGAATACAAATGCTAAACAATTTATTTAATTTTAACTATGAAAGGAAATGAGAGGGGTAAGGTACTTATCTTAATTCTACTTATCCCAAAGTGAGTCTAGACTAGAAAATATGATGAAATAGAAACACAAACTATCACAACAAACCTCATACTAATGCAAAGCAGAGGTGGAAATGGCTGGACATGGGCACCTAGAGTAAGACAAGGGTGCCTACGAGTGCCCAGGACCTCGTGGGGAGTTGGATTCTATAGAAGAGGTCAAAACCTGGTTCCGATATGGTCACTAGGGATTTGCACTTATTCACCTTTTTCACCTATATGTCACACTTGGATCATCCCAATACATGTAAACCTACACACAAATATCCTCCTATAAAACCCTAAAAAAGACATCAAATCCTAAAAAGGAAAGATGTAAAATGAGGGTTCAGACTGTCCTCAGCTATCACAATGGTGAACTTACGATTGAGAACTACACTACATCTTAGATCCAATTTATTTCTATGTGCTTTTATGTGCAATAGTGCTCCTATGTCGCCCTCACACCAATGATGCCAAGATAGCGATCGATAGCTAGACAAAATGTAAATGTGTGGATGGAATAGAATGAACTCCCCTTCTTATGTAGTGTGTATGCATAATAATGCACCTAAATGTATTCCCTTGATATATGTAGATAGATATCCCTTGATAAGAATTTTTGTGCTTATAATGGTATGTATATTTTGTTTATATAGGGATCTCTTGCTTGAATTTCAACACTAATGACCCGACATGTCGACTAGTACCTTAGATATGAGAGGGAAAACTAAAAATATTAACCTCAAATGTCAAAAATAAGATCAAACATAAAGAGGACATGGGCACCCAGGATGGACAAGAGCAGAGCGCACTAGTGTCGTCAGATCCTAAAGTGCTAGTGTTCGAGAGATAAGTGACAAAAATGAGTGAATATTGGTGATAGGGATCCTGTGACCTAACCAGGATTACATATGAATGACAAGTGTGAAAGATAAAAGCAATACAAACCAAAAAGACAAATGGATGACTTGTGGAATGGGTCACCATTGAATACTTTTCTTACGTAAGATACATATATAAAACAACATACTTGGTGGTATAGTAAATAGTAGTAATTGTGTGCTTTTGTGTCTACGGTAACAAGGTATGGGCTTCTTCAATGTTTTCACAACAAGTCATGAAAATCATTCTCTCAAATCTCCTCAAGGCTTAACATTACATTTTACTTGCATTCTATGATCCTCCTACTCACATGTAACCACATTTTGAATCAAATCCTTCCTCAATAGTCAAATTCTATCAATCTATTTACACTTTAGTGATCTGAGACTTGTTAGTTTATCAAAACATCAATAACACAAAAGAAAATGGTTTAAAATTGTATACACCTCAAAAATTCCTATATTAATAGATTTTTAAACTCGCATACACATCCTAAAGTCTCAAATATCAAACACATCATAATATCATGCCAAATTTGCTAGCAAAACCATTATTTTTACCCAAAACTTTGTAATCCTTGCACTTTTTGATTCTCATTTGAATGGAATGAGGCTAATCAGTTACAAAGTGATGTTTATAATCCTTATATGACAATTACCATTCAAATTGTGACTCTTCAACTTCTTTGGTCTTGTAACCTTTCAACTTCCCTAGACTTATGGATAACCCTTAAGACAACACTATGGTTAACTAGGACTCCAAGAGTTAGACTTCTCAACACACTCACTATGACATATAGACCCCTCTAGAATTAATTTTCATGACTTAAATCCCTAAAGGACTTACAAACACCTTACAACCTTTACTTATTCTCAAAATAGCCTTTAAAATTCAAAGTCACAGTTTTGGAGGGAAAGTGTGAAATTTGAACTTATAAAGGGCTTCACACATATAAACCACTCTAGATGACTTCCTAGGACCTCATAACCCAAAAAAATATTTCAAGCCAAAATATGATGTTAACTCGACCTTATTTACAAATCGGGAGGATGCTCCTATATAAATAACCAAGTAATTTGCTTCATAAGAGTGGGTGAGGATTGCTTCATATCTACAAGGCCTAGCACTCAATTCATGGCTCAAACAAGGAATAAATCCTTCTGTATTCCCAAGAAACTATCAAAGAGTTAATTTAATGAGGCCTATTTTGATGCCATTATTTTAGTAAGCATAGTGATGGGGGAAGAAATTATGAAATAATTTCAAGATTTGATGTACTAGTTCATCCTTGTGGCAACAGAAGGAAACCATATGGTGCATTGGAGAAAGATCATCAAGGACATCATTCATCGGTAACTAATGTATTTTCCCTCCACTAAGAATTTTCCATGACTTATTACTTGGTGTATTACCTTTCCTTCACAAGACCCTTCAAAGGATTGCCTAATTCTCCCCGGGTACCTCAAAAATCACCTACATATGAGAATTATTTACATCTGACTCATAAGGAGATAAATTCCCACTATGCCAAGGTGAATAATGTAGTCATCATGTTCATCATCATGCTCTTTGAAGGTACTCCAAAATGAAGAATCTCTTCCCAAGCAATTGTATTGATCAAAAATTATATGGGAGTCACTTCATCATGTTCCCTACCTTCACCTACATCAAAGTCGCATGCTATGATCTTGGTCCTCATAGGATTTCCTGTGCACCTGAGTGAAAAAATCATAATGTTCAAGTTGTGTAAGTGATTGGCTAAATTTCATGTCAAGTGTAAGAATGTCAAAATGAAAATTATGTCATTTCTCATTTCTTTGGGAATATATTCATACAAAAATATCACATATGCAACAAACATCAAAGCATCCTTCTCTAACTTCGTCTTTACTCCTACACATATAGGTTTGAATATGATATCAGGAGAAATTCAAAGACCTTCACCTTTCCAATTTTACATCATACACCCAAAATTTAAGATTACTAGGCCAAATTTCATAGATGATTTTGAGTGCGGAAAAGGGACTATATGCGGTTGATGTTAGACTAGATGAGGCATATCAAATTTGATTGGTTTACTAAGGGGATAAAATATAATGGGTCGAAATTGTTTGATCCTGAGTACCAAGCAATAGAATCTTCACCCCTTCCTCTAACTCCATGGAATATCATAGAATCAAGTGATATTAAGGAGAGGAATGCATTACTAATCCAAAGATCAAGAGAATAGTTCAAAAGGAATAGAGTTTTTTTCATTAAGTATGGTGTTCTCTCCTAAATCTATCTAGATAGGTTTCTAACACTTCCTCTCTAAGAGCATTTATAAAACCATAGGATCCATTCACTCAAATGAATCTTCAAAGGAAATATTGTGGAAGAAGAGCCCATTAAATTTTCCAATCCTAGGATACTTCATAAGAAGGATAATATCATTGAAGATCTCATTAATCCTCTTAAGCTAGGTGAAATTAATCCTTTCAGTCTTCCATTCTTCACCCACATCCAATTGTATCCTTATCAATGGCAGAATCATCCCATCATGAGAAAATTGTGATCCTTACCAAGCACCTAAAATTTCCCCTATGCCTGATGTTGTGTCTACTCTAGAAAATAAGTTCCATGGATTCAGGAGCTTCTTGTGAGTGATTCCAGGATGGTGCAAAAGATGCAGCACCTAATTTTGATACTATCTCAAAATTCATGAAGACCAAATAGGAAAGAAATCGAAAAAGCCTCTCGTTTCTTCTTTGGGGCCTCTGGATCCCAGTATGTTGAGGTAGCTTGGCCCAAAGTTGTTAAACCTATGGAAGAGATGACTCAAGATGATTATGATTTTACCCAAATATCCATGGGGTAAGCCATGTACGAAGGATATACACACCTATTCAACTAGTTTTGTGCCCTTCTTGTTTTTAAAAATGAGGATTATAAACAAACTATGGAACAATGGAAGAGAATGTGAGAAATCTCACCGCTTATGTGAAATCCTACCTAGAACCTAATGTGGTACCTCTTCCTCCTATAGAATTCATCCCTCCCATCAGCAACTTTGACCCTTGGTTTATCAAGAGATCCCAATATTACACCATGTAAGGGAAGGTCAATGATAAGTGGGTTGAAAATATTCTCAAGAAAGGAAAGGTGTTGCTACTATAGGCTCTCTCCTTGTTCAATTATGTTCTTGTCATTATTTCAAAAGTAATATGATAAAAGAATAGATTGAGAGAGAGAAAACTCATTGGGATAGTGTGTTCCCACTTGTGTCTAAAATGAGTTGCCTCGATTCCCACACTCTTGTGAGTAGGAATGTGTTTGATCTGCTTTTATTGAGAAATTTTCTCCATTTTGGACTCACACATTAAACGCCATATATGACATGATAAATGATGTTATTTCTGAACTTGAATCTTGTGGGAAACATGCTTTTAATATTTTAGATGATTTCAGCAATCGTGCTTACAAGCTCATATCACTTCTACTCACTAAAGTTTCATCTTCAAAATGACTCATTAGCTCCTTCCAAGAGTTGGTCAAGAAAGAGGATCCTCTCTCCTTCAAAGAGGAAACTTTAGAGTCCCTTGCAGGACATCAAAGGTTCAATCTCTAACACTATGAAAGTAGGGAAAATTTTAGTGGTGAATATTTGTTAATTCATGAATATTCCAGTTTTTAAAATTTGAAATTGGTGAATTTTTGGGAAGGAGTAGGCTTGAGTTGCCAAAAAATTATGGGTACAATTTAATTTTAGGGGTTATTCGCCATCCCTGTAAAAGATAAATTCCCAATATTTACTTTAATATTGTCGGCCAGTAGCATATTTTATGCTACCAAAGCTGACAACATATATTATGTTACATGGCCAACGGCATGTACTTATGTTGTCGATCGATAGCATATTTTATGCTACCATCTCGGTAGCATAAAATATGCTACCATCCGACAACATATATTATGTTGTCGGCTCCAGTAGCATATAAAAAGCTACCGTCTGATAAAGCAATAGACAAAATAGAAAGAAAGAAAAAAGTATGGGATTTTTTTTACTTACGCCATATTTTGGGAGGAAAAATTTCTCATTGAGACGATCATTTTAACTACTAACATCAAAAAAATTCAAAAAAATATTCCATACAAAATTAGTGAAATTTGTATTTTTTTCACAAAAATCACTTTTTTATTTTTTTGTTTGCGCCATATTTTGGGAGGATAGATTTCTCGTCGAGCCGGTCATTTTAACTATTATTGTCAAAAAGATTTTTAAAAATTACATATATTTTTTGCCGACATCATATACTATCAGCCGACAACATAATATATGTTATTAGCTAGTAGTATAAAAAATTCTACCAACCGATAGCATATTAGAGTGAAAGTCAATTTTCCCATATTCGCCTACGAATTTATACAAATTGTTTTGGGGGGGTTTTAAAATTTTCCCGCATGAAAGATCATATAAGGTGTGATCTAAACACTAAAATACTATCAATAATATTCTAGAGACATAGATCAGAGTGTTGAATTATGTTCATGTTCAAGAGGTAGAAAAGGTAGAACCTATGGAAGCTTCTTTCGAAAAGAATTCAAAGGTGAGGAGCTCATTCTAGGAGTGTTTCCTCAAATTTCACCAAGTGTCAGTTCTTCATCGGCAGAGAGGCTTCTTATTCATTAGATTGATCAACCCTCTCTCTCTCTCTCTCCTCTTTCTTCTCTCTCCATATTCTAATTCTTCATTAAGAATGTACTTTTTTACTATTTTATCTTATTCACTTAAGTGACCTTCAACTTAACATTGTAAGAGTTCTTTTTCATTAATAAGAAAAAGGTCACTTTTATTCCCTATGAATATGAAATGTCACAAGTGATGAGGAAATGTGAAAATTCATGTGGGGGATGAAAAGACATTTTGTAATGTTATAAATTGGAATGGATTCTCCATTCCAAGGGTTGTAAATTGTTAATTATTGATAGTTGTTGGGATTTGGATCACTACTATTGCAATCAATAAAGCTACAATTCCTCTATTTTCGTGTTTATGTTCTTCTACTATCTCTCTCTCTACTTTCCAACTTTTCAAGAATTGTAATCTTGTATAACCAAGGAAGAAATTTGTGTCTTTGAATAATGAATTCATATAATTTTGTGTCTCCAATTTGTTAGTCTTAATATTGATTGCATGATTGAATTATTCTAATTGAATGTAGACCTACTATGGATAATGTGTGTGAATTGTGTATATCTACTTACAAAGCATTAACCCCCTCTCCCTATTTCTCCTACTCCCATTTACCTCTTTCCCAAGAAAATTCCTCCCTTGTACATTGACAAGCACTTTGCCACATATTTAGTGGACTATTACTGTGTGATCCTCCTAACGGCCACCCCACAGTTTTAGTTATTTTACATTCAATAATGGGAGCCTCTCATACCCAAGAAAGATGGGAATAGCCCCGTGACCATTGGTGAAAACCAATAATCTTCACTACGAAAAATTCTTTCACCAACAAAACATCTCTCTTTGAGGCATTTTCAGAAACATTTTACATTATTTATGTATCCTCACACATTTGTATTCCTATATAACAAGATTTCAAGCATTATTTTGTACCAATAGCCACAAATATGATCTAATGCGTACCAAATGTAGTATTTTTAAAGTGCATAAGAAATGATATGGTTTTTGTAGATTTAATAAATTATGTTTATTTATTAACTTTCCATAAACTTAGAGGATGCTAACCCCTATTTCAAATATTGTATTATGACACGCTCTGGGGTAAAATGTAATAGTAGTAGGAAAATGATATTTCCATAGTGGAAAAAGTAGATTCAATAGCAAGCACATTTCTAGTGCTCTAATATAATAATTTAATAATGATGTATTTTCCCTAGTACTTGAGCTAAAACTTGGGATGAAATTATCATTTTTCTTCCACACAAAACATGAGGTTAATTTTAGCATGTAAAAGCAACATCATTTTCAAAATATATTAGCTTAATTGAAATTCAAGCTCCTTATAGGATACTTTTTTACCATAATATGGAATACCAATGAGTGTAGTCTCCTCCAAATAACATCTTCCACACATAATAGTTATAAGTGAGAATACATATGGTAGGTTTGTTAAGGGCTCAATGAAAATCATGCTCATTTTTCACACCTACAAGGCCAAAGCACTCCGGTGTACAAATGCCAAAACGTAAAACAAAAAACATCGAAATGTGTTTTAGGTTACCAAAGGAATGCAAAATTGGGAAAATAAAGGGAAATGGAGGGAAGTGGAATAAATGGACAAGAAATGGAAGGGTGGGAGACCTTCGGTGGAGTAGAATTAAAGCATCCCACAATCTAAAAAAAAATATAAAATCCAATCTCCTCCTCCCTTCCAAAAAAATTGAATACTCTAGAAAATAAATTAAAATATTAATAGCTACAAATTCTATCAATATCCTCACATATATGTGATACAAAGCCCACTATTAAATTCCCGCAACCCAAATTTTGCTAGGAAGATAAATATATGCAAAATAGAAATTTATTTCCCACTTCATTCATACATACCTCTAGATAACAAAGACAATATATTGTAGTTTCAAGCATTATTTTTGAGGTAGGGGTGAACCCTACTTTACATTTGCTTCATGCCTTTTATAAGCTTCTTTTATTCAAATGGTTACAAAATTGAATCTTTTCACATATACGAGAGTATTTACATAATATGATTCTCACTTCACATCATTAATTCTAAAAAGAATTAATCCCCTCACAACATAACTCAAGGGCCCACATACTAGATATGTCACTCACTTAACAAAGTGACCCATTTAATACACATAATATTTAAAAGTACATTTATAACTTGGCTTATTATTAATTTAATTAATTCGGGACAATTAATTAAATATCTTGTATAACTTAAAGGCTCACAAAAACAACCAACTGTAGAATTTTTAGTACAAGAAATGTTATGGTTTTTTATATTTAATAAATTATGTTTATTTATTAATTTTTGACATTAGACACGTGAAAACAAGAAACTCCATGATTATCGGTCAATTTTTTTGAAAAGGGAGTTGCACAATGTGGGTTGTGGTGGAAGCAATGTGTGTGAAGTTTTCACATGAGATATAGAGGATTACTCTTCACCTCCATATGAAATTCATGATGTTCTTTAACATTCATATCATGGACGTCAAGATTTAGATGTATACCATAATCTTGATATGTGTCAATGGTACTCAAGTGATATTCATGAAACTAACATTCTTATATCACATGATACAATGAGAATGAATGACATAATATTTTATTTATTCAGTTTTTAAATTTATTGGATTTTTAAATTTATCATATCATTACAAATCCACCTCTTTAAGACCATTGTATTTGTAACCCATTACATCTCGTGATTGATTATCCAAAAGTGGTGAATTTTTTTAGAATCATATCATGTTTCACCTACTTCAAGGGAGGAAATGAGGTAAAATGTTGTTTTATATATCTTCTTTCTTCGTACATAATGTTTCCAAAAATAATCCTTCTTACTTTCAAAGACCATGGAAATCTACATAATCTTATTTGTAGTAATATTCTAAAATTTAAAAAATGATCTTTTTAATTGAAAGGTTAGATTGGTTATGAAAGGAGAATGATACCAAAAACATGAAGTGTTAATCAACCTTTTATATAACCCATAAATAATATCTATATCATGCAAATAAGGCCTGGGAAAACTAGTGATTAAGCTAGTGTAATTGTTTGTGTACTTGATGATCAAATTGTGCACTATATGCACCACTTGAACTTCAAAATAATCTTTGTAATCTTTTTGGTTATTAAATCTGAATACCTAAAATAAAAAACAATAAAAAATTACTTGAAAATTTTTCAATAATGAAGTAAAATGGCGTCTTCCTTTTGGCCATGCTTTTATTAACACAAAAAATTAAAATTAAGAATTACAACTCAACTTACAAAGCAAGTTAAACTAAAAATAAAACCACTAATAATAATAAAAAAACTCATATCCTAGTTTTATACTTCTAACTAACTTAAAAATAGACTCATGCAATCAATGGACAAATTCAACATGTAAGAATTTTTTCCCTGAATAAAATTACTTTAAGTTAGGTGTGCATTCAAAGCTTAATTATAGTTATCTCCTATAGAATTCACCCCAAGGTCCCTAAAATATAGGGATTTCATAAAATTAGCATATTTGTAGTTATCTTAACTTATAAAGTGTCTCCCACCTATTTGGGGATGACTACACAATAATTTTTACTTATCAAGAAATTGGTAGTTGACAAACTATTTTTAAATTTTTCATCTATTAATTAGGAAATTGTCAAAATTTACTTATTCGGTCCTACTTGAATAACTAAACACATTACTGAAATAAATAAGTCTTAAAACATCCTAAAATTCTATTCTAAACTATTTAAAAAAAACTAAATTTAGTAAAATTTCAAATGCCAAAATTGGCATCATTCTCAACATACCCCCTTTATGTAAAGGGAAGAAATTTCAATCATATGTTTGATTATTCCATTTGTATGCTTCAGAAATTACTTAGTGAGTATATCAGTAATTTTATGCTTTGTAATCACATATTCAATGAAAAATATTTATCATTGACCAATTCTCTGATAAAGTGATGTTTGAGCTCAATGTGTTTAATTCTAGCATGGAAAATTGGGTTCTTAGACATTGTTACAGCCGCCTAACTCCCTAGCTAGAGTTAATAGCTAACTATCCACATAATTTACATCATTTGGTGAGTGTATATACCTTATTACATTGCTTCACCACCTTTACAACATGAATTAAAGTCCTTACTAACTTCTATACCAACTTATACTAACAAAATAATTCAAATTTTTGAATGGTCCCTTTTGGAGGGAAAATCCAAATTGACCTTATTACACACACATGAGGATCCAATTGATTTGGAATCCATACAATACTACTAAAAATGACCTCCTAAAATAATCATAACCAAAATTTACATCGAATCCAAAATTTGGTTTTTACGTGTTTCTTAATGCTCTGCATCATCTACACATTGAGCCTAGTGTCAAGGAAAATGGTTGAGGTATTTGTAAGAAACTTGTGACAGAGTGCTTGGAAATATTTTACTCAAATTTTCATATATAATCACTCTCATATTCTTCTAAATTGTTTTTATCTTCTAGAATATACTTTCAAGTTGATATTCCCCTTATGGCCCCACACAAATGCAAATGAAATAATGAAACAAGCTATGAATTAAAAAATGGATTTCACGGTGGTACCAAGGGTGAAATCATGATATTTGAACAAACGGAAACTCAATATTCACTTATCCTCTAGATCCCATGGGCATGCATCAATTATTTCTCAAGGATTAATTTGGAAATAAAATATTTACTTCTAAAAAATGAATGTATAAAATCATTGCTTAATCGAATTTAGTTTAGGCTCATGTGGATTTTATGGATAAGGCTTATCTCAAGACCTTTCCCAACTATGATTCATGGTTATGAATCATCATTATGCCAGTAAATATCCTAAGAATATGTTAGAATGTTGTTTTGGGTAGATCTTTTCAATCGTGCATATCTTCTAAGTCATATGGTATGTGTAGAAGAGATAAGAATGAGAGAAATAGATATACTCCAAGATATTATTCATCCTCCTATTCTCTCTTTCTTCCCCTTACCCCTTCTCTCTTCTTTTGCTATAAGTAGCAATCTGATCTAATTGTAAATGGTTCTTCTTCCTTGAATACAAATTCATTCTGCTCTTTTGAGTGTTGAACTTTTGAGTGCCTATGACCTCTAGTTTTGAACTTTGTAAATGCATAAGTGCCTTGGATTATGTTAATAGTATATTATGTATATTTTAGCTCTTCATGCATCTTTGATTGTGGCTTATGTATTGTTTTTTCTGTGTTAATTGTCTCTTAAACCTTTGCTTTATCTTTTTGTTTATGCATGAAGCAATTACAAGGATTTATTGTGCATTATAAAAGCTAAGATTTAGAGTGTTAGATTTATATGATGGCATCATGTGGCTCATAGATAATCTTCTGGGAAAAAATAATTCCTCTCTTTCTAACTCTTATAGGAGGGTGATCCCTTTATTCTTGGTGAATCATCATGTTTTCTCATCCATTTTCTCTTGTAAGTAGTAGATTAGAATAGAGTGGTGATAGCATATAGTAGTTAGGATAAGAGACAAATTTTTCTAGAGGTGTGCCTCAAGGAACAAATTGTCCCACACATTGGAGGAATTCTCATTGTTACTACTAAGACACCAAGTTATTCAACTGGTTATCTACAAGTGCACATCTTAGTTGGTCAAACATTTCTTGCACGCTTGATGGGACCTTTGTTTACACATTGTTCTTCTTTTTCAAGTGTTTCATTGCATGTTTTCCTAATTTATAGATAAAATTTTGTGTGTTCTTGTCTCATTTTGTTCTTGAACCTCCATTTTAAGCACTTAACGACTCCATTATGCTCAAATTCATAAATTATAGTCACCTCGCATGAAAATAAAAGAATTATGACAAGGAGAAGTGTTGTTGAAGGATAACTTGTTGAGTTATTGTATTTTTCATCAAATAAGAGACTAAGAATTAGATATCTACAAATATCTAAGAAGCCTCACAATTACCAAAGATATCAATCCACTCCTCCACCTATTATTTCTACCCAAATCTTGTAGAGAAATGTTTAACCCCTTACATCCATGGCTCACCAAATGAATTATGCCTTCCTTTCCTTTAATATTACTTTTCCTCTAGACCTAAATGTATGGAATGATATCCCAGTTGTATCCCTTAAAATATTTCCATATTTACTACTAAAAATTAGGCTCACTCCATTGATCACATCAACGATGTAATGCATCTATGCTCAGTCCACCAAGTGACCCAAAATTGTTCTTGTTAGGCCACTTCCCTCAAAGAAAATGCTTTTTCTGGTAGATAAATATCCCACCCAACTCCATACATTCTTGGGATGAATTCGAGGAGATATTAGAAAGGTAGTTTTAAGAAAAGAGTGAAAAATTGTCACTAATAGGGAAGTTTACTACCTTAAAGAGAGTACCATTAAAGGATTTATCTGATTTAAACTTCAAAGTTAAAATAAATTAGGACAAAATTACACTCTTGATAAGACTATAATCCCATTCTATTTTATTATATTTCTTATGAGCTTTAAAATCATATATAGAAGCTATGATATAATCCATGGAGGGGAAAACCTTTATGATGCTTTTGACATTTCCATTTTAGCTGAGAACATTTTAATACAAGAAGGAAATTTATCCCCAAGATCCCCTATGCCTTTATTTCTTGAGTTAAACCCCTATGTTGAAACTCATCCCCAACCCCTTGTTGTTCAACCACTTGCTGACCATACATATTGTCAA
The DNA here is from genome assembly GCA_018340775.1 of Taxus wallichiana var. yunnanensis. Classification (NCBI taxonomy): domain Eukaryota; kingdom Viridiplantae; phylum Streptophyta; class Pinopsida; order Cupressales; family Taxaceae; genus Taxus; species Taxus wallichiana. Next base: position 337,733,617 of record CM031236.1, read on the forward strand.
TGCAAATGCATTGGATGAAGTTAAAAATCTCGTTAGAAATATGGCTAATGGCATGACTTTCATGAAAGGTAGAAACCCCAAATTTATCTTAGACCCCATTAATCTTATAATCCTACTAATCCACAAAATAAAGCTTAATATTAAATTCAAATTTCTCCTATCATTCCTGATCAACAACAATATCATTTTATTACCACTTCTAATAGAGAAATGATCCCTATAAAAATAATCTAGTTGAATACAATATCCTTGTACACAACCTCATGACTCCAACACTTACCCAAATGGAACCTTAACATGGGTATTGAAAATATAGAGTTGTTTGGTGTAACCAAGTCAAGTTGTGGACCCGTCATAACCACTGCAACAATATTTAATTAACACTTAATCTATTGGTAAGAGGGATATTTTGTGCAATAAATCGAACTAAAGAGTGTCTCGCTTAAACCCTATGTGCAATCAAATAATAATACAAGAGCTAAGAAGAGACTCTTGGGATCAGAAACACAAGAATCCAAAGATTAAATGGGACATAATAAAAAGATATAACACTCAAATTTATGGTAGCTTCCATGTAAAGTAGCATGGGTACTTGATATGTAGCCCTGCTAAGAATTTATAGTCAAATCTAAACCATCCCGTAGTTGAAAATCCAAAGAGATATTAGATACCTTATCATTTTCAAAATTCTTCATCATCACCATTGGATATTATGGAGAAAATTAAGAAGACAAATGTCAATTTATCCATGTGGGATGTTCTAGAAATACCAGTCAAATGGATCTACTCGAGAAGGAATGAAACAATTTGAGATTCTCCCAAAATATCAAAAGGAAAGAGTGAATTCATTACCAATTAATTTATACCAATCTAATGTGTATAATGTAAATTTTTCAACAAACCCCCTTCATGTTATGTTGCATTGATTATTGGAAAAAAAATATGTTCACAATTGCATGATTGATTTTGGTGCTAATAGCACTATCATGCCTAAACAAGTTAACAAACATCCTAGGATTATATTTACCCCCAATAACAAACACATAGTCCAATTATGATGGTATTGATGTCAAAATATATAGAATTCATAAAAAACTTAAATCTAACATTGTATGTATGCCCTAGCATCATTATTCCACAATATATTTCATTCATTGACTTTCCCCCAATTTTATAATATGTTTTTCTAGAGACTTCACTAAAAAATTTGAAGGATACCTATCATTTGATTGGTCTCACACGAACTTTAAATGTGTGTGTGTGTGTGTGTGACACTAAGATAACCATCAAAGTTAGGCCTATTTCATAGTTTCAAGTTGAAACTTATGATCCAATGCCTACTTAAGTAAATTGTTCCATAACCTCTTAAATTGATGAAGACATTGATCCTGAACCACATAAATTGATGATGCGGGAGCATCAATGTAATTAGCTTAATTTTGGCTTGCTTAGTCTCTTATGGGGTCTTAGGTGTTTTGTTAGTGTTTTGGTCCATATGGACCCCCTCTTGATGTAATAAATGACATTTTGAGGTTTCCCTCCAAAATTCATATTTAAATATTCAAATGTGCCTAGTTATGTAATCTAGCCTAGTGTTAGTATGTTATACCTCTAGATGTTAGTATAGGTCTAGTGTTAGTAAATGAGGTGGTCATATCATTTATTTGCTTATTCTTGACCAACCAAGATGTAAACTCATGAAAGTTAGTGCAACTATGCATGGTTAGGTCATGGAAACCTAACTACCTCCAAAATACTAAGAAAAACTAGTTTATTCGAATCGAAGGAAGATTTTGCAAGTTTGTAAAGCTGGTAAGGAGAGAAAAATTGATGTAATAGAGCCTTCATGGCTTAAGGAATATTGTGGAAGAGAATTCATCAATCAATTATAAGCTTCTTTAGTATAAATTGTATTAAAGTTTATATTATGATTAATATGTTTTATATTGGTGAAATTAGGTGTGGTTCTCTTTGATATATACATATGTATGTGGTTGAATGTACTATAGGTTTAGGGAATGTTATAGACATTTGGAGGACCTTTTAAAGCATGAAGGATGTTGTAGAGATGAGAATTACTAAAGAGATAATCACAAGGAAGACTAGATGATTGTATAAGTGCATTAAGGTAAAATGGTGCTTGATGAGTGTTAGATAAGTATATTCTTGATAACCATAGTTGCATGGAGATTCCAAATTATATGAATGATTTTGAGAAAATCTATAAGTGATGAAATGGTCAAGCAATAGTTGCTAATGTGAAGAATGGAAATGACTAATATTGTGTTCATTGGTATGATAGTCCTTTATATGTTTGGAAGTATGGATTTTTAAGAGTGTAAAGATTTTTCAAAGAAATAAGTCATTTAGATTAGGTTCTTAAGGTCTGAGACAATCATTTAAACCTTTCAAGAATCCTTTTATCAGGCATGCACATGAATTCAAACAATACATCCCTAGTTTAGTGTTTGTGAACTCTGTCTCGGCGAGGAAGTTGAAAAAGATCATTTGTTGCTTTGAAACTCATTGAAATATGATAATGTTAAGTGACCAAGAATATGAAATGTGTTAGAAATCATTTTGCAATAGAAAGGAGAAGTTGTAATGCTCTCAAAGGAATTCTTTCTTTGAAACCCCGATCTAACGGTGTGAAAGTGTAGTTTATTAGGTTTTGAAATAAAAATACATTTGCATCGGGCTTGGGAGAATTGTGAGCATCTTGACATTTGGGATTGCATTTGAAGAAGTCAGGAGTCATAGAAACTAAGCATAAAGTAAGAAATGTGTGCACGATTTGGAATGTAACCTGTCATAATAAAAATCAGATTATGAAGTCCATGAAATGCAAAACTATTGAATTTTAATGAGAAAGGAGATAACGGTGGTAGGTTGTACAAGTTGTGGAGCATAAAACCTATACTTAGAAAGGTGTTAGGGATTTGGAAACCCTCAAATTGGATGGAACTCTATTCTCATATAGTCATCATGACTAGTCGGGTATGTTAAGAGTTTGATGAAAGATTTTGTAAATCAAGAACCATTTGGATAGTGTCAAGAATGTTGTAAGATACTTGTTTGAGCATGTCAAAGGTATGAAAGGTTTGAATAATTTTAAGGTGACAAAAATAAAATTAGCATATACTGAGTCCTATGCATGAAGTTGAGAATAGTCCTTGAGTTACAATCATAAAACAATATCTTGTGGATGAAATTTATAAAAGGTGAATAATGATATTGGTGAATATTAAGAACCTCTATACAAAGATATAATAATGTGAGACCTTTGAGGTCAATATATGTTGGTTGTCAAATAAGGACTTTATTGAAAGCAACAGTCAGGGGACAGAAAGTCCCTCCTCTTTAATGGGAGAGGTTCCCTTATTTAAAGGCAAAAACCTATTTACAAATGTACAACTTTTAGCTTTAATGAGGAACTCTGATATTATGAAAGTGTTTGATATAACATATCATCAATAAAAAAAGATAGAAGAATTAAGGAATGGGAGGGGGCAGAATAACACTCTCAGGAAATATAGATAACAAAATAATTCCTTACTCATGCCATAAGGGAATCATATAGAACATAATCATTTGCATTTAAAACCACAAGATGTTATTTCATAGACACAAATTTCTAGAGATGACATCCACAAGAATACAAAGCTTCTTGAAGTAAAATAGACTAATGATCTAATAACTTTTAACAGATAGCAATGAAAGAACAAGAGCAGATGGAAATAGAAAGAGATATCTTCTTGTATTGATAGCTTTTTAACTCCTTTACACTTTCTAAAAAAACAAAGAGTTCCAGCCCTTGAAAATGGCACAGAGGGCCCATTATATAACTTACAAATTGGTTACACTTGATAACCATTTCTTTTAACTAAAATGTTAATTAAGGAAGTGCTTGACACAAGATCCTTAATTAGTTTACAATGAGCTCGATTTCAGAAAAAGGAGGAGAGGAGAAGCTAGAAGAGAAAACATCCGCTTATTGTTGGGGAGGGCCCACCGACTTGAGAATCCGTTGCCTGAATCTTTTCAATGCTTCAACTATCTCTCTACCTCGTGGGACTGATGTGTTGGTAGTGGCTTGAGACCAAGTTCCTAAGCATTTCTCCATGTCCTTATCAAACTCGGTATGCTCAAGGTATTCTTTATTAGCCTCTTTAATAACAGATTGAAGAGAGCAAATCTTCTTTATCTTATCTTTGGTAATCAATTCCTCCTTGAACGAGGTTTTTCAGTAACAAATGCCTGAAATGATTTTTAATCTCTTGGAGAGAGAAAGGAACACCTAAAGTTTCATCATGAAGATGACAAGTGAATATCTTTGAAGGCAAACACAACACAAGTTTTGAAGGATTTTCCCTTACGCAACTATTCCTCAATTCTCCCAAGGCTTCTTCAAAAATTTTATTTTCTATTCAACTTTGAAAACCCATGACCTTGACAATTTGTCCTTGGCATCATCAAAAATTCATTGGCCATCAATATCTTTTCATCGGCTTGTTCCATCGGTGAAGATATATGATGCAACTACTCAAGCTTGAGTTCTTCGTCAATGGTTCCAATAGAGGAGGAGAGTTTTTGTTACGGGTTGGCCACCTTCCCACCGAGTTTGAAGGCTTATACAATGAAATTCAAGCTTGTAATGATCATGTCATCAACCATGGCTTCCATAGCCCTTCCATAAGTGGAATACCTATGTATATCCTTGATACTCTGAACCTCATCCTGACTAAGAATCATAGGAGGTGGAAGGGCAGTTAGTGGAGCAGGATCCAAAACTTTATCTTTAGTCAACAATGATTTGATGAAGCTAGAAAGAACTTGATTTTGTTCTTCCAACTATTCTATAGTCTGTTTACCCTTCTCCACTCTCTCAATAACCTTGGTTATTGTTTCCTAGAGGTTATGCACCTCACTCTTAGGAGTGGATTCTCCCATTGGAATCCTAGAAAGCTCCAGGTCAGAGGCTAATAGATCTTGCTCTACCTTATCAACTTTAGGCTTTGTAACCTCTAGAAATTGTTGGCCCTAAGCATCTGTCACTATTCTTGAAGTTTCTTTGGCTCTCTTTCTTTGGAGGAGGAGGAGTAGTGCCTAATAAGGCTGCCACTAACATCAAATTTTGGTCTTGACAAATGGGAAGAAGGTTTCCTCTTCCTACTATCAACCAGGGGTTGCACCCATGCAAAAGTAGAGGGAGAAGAAGAAGGAACAAGAGGTCCAAGAGCAAGTGAGCTCATGGCACTTAAAGTATTCACCACTGTTGCTTCTAGTAGAGATGTGAGTGAGGCATCTGGAGCTTCTTGAGCAGAGGAATCAGTGGTACTTGGAGGTTCAGTGCTAGGCACTTCCTTCTCTTTTTCTGTTGTAACTTCTGAAGTTCCTGCAGGGTCTGGTACCTCACCATCATCACTTTCACTGAGAACAATAACGTTCTCTAGCCTTGAAGGTAGTTCTGAATGCCCTAAAAGGGGTTCTTCCTCAATTGGCTCTTGTTTAACCTCTTTTACCTTCTTTTGATTCGGGTTCTTTATTTGAGGAAGGAGGAGGGGTTTTTGCAGGTACCTCCATGTTGGGTGTATGTGATTCCTTCCTAGGTGTTGAAGTATCTCTGGAAGAAGATCCACTTTGATTCTTCCTAAGCTCTCGAACCTTTCTATCAAAAAAACCTTGGTTCTTATAAGGACAGGGGAAAAAATCTCAACCAAGTCATCCTTCTCCTTCTTGTACCAGTCCAAATCTTCCAAAGGAGTATGTTTGATTAATGTCTCATATTCATAGGATAGCTAGTCTTCATTATCATCTTGGAACCCTTCAAGAATTTGGTAGAGATTGAGATCCTTTATCAGCTGTAGAGAAAATATGCCATAGTGCCTCCGCCTTGCTTCAAAGTCATTTTTGATCGCCCGAGTAGTCCTTAGTATCTGACATGTGATGATAATTAATTCTAAGGTTTTCTCAATGAACTTCTTCAAATCAAAACAGGTCCTAGGCCTGAAAAAGTGGATAGTGATGGGAGCAAGGGCCCTTTCTATATTTTGAGCATCAAGGTTGTTTTTCATGTATAATTACCCAAGGAAATAGGGAAATGCAGACCAGATATTTTCTTGTCCCTGCAGGTTCTATGTAATTTATCCAATTGCCTGCACACTTCAATCAAAGCCATCTTGTCATTACAAAACATGGGGAGCTTGAGAGGTGTGTTCTCATAACCAGCCAACCTGATATATGAAAACCTCCTAAACTGAATGAAGAAAGCTCCATACTTTGCTATCAGGTTCATAGCCTCATTAGAAAATCTCCTGGCAGTATCACCTTATAAGATCCTCATAATATACATGGTAAAGGCATCATTAACCCTCCTGAAGTTGTGGTTGCTAGTTTCAAGGGTGAATTGAGGAAAGTATGCATAAATGGGTTCATCCTTCTGACCCTCTATGTATGTGAATCCAAACCACTGTCGGGATGTTGCTAGGGCATACATGAGATAAGAAGTCATATAGAACTTCTTAGTCTATTGCACATTGGACAATTGCTCGGTCAAATTCATGCAAATGATTTCTACCCAATTTATGTTCTGACTACCTTCGCAGATGATGTTGATGAGTGGGCACATCCAAAAGTGAAATTCATTGGTAGAGGGCAATCCCATGACACGAGCTAGTAAGATAATGAAATCAAATAACTCTTCATTGAAATCAGCTCTAAATAATGCCTTAGAAAGTCAGGACGCTCCCTTCTTAGGGTTCTTCAACCATGATTTTGCTATCCTCGCCTTATATTTATCACTGTCTTGCTTGAATAGATTCTAAGCTTGAGCCTGAGTGATAACAATGGAGTCTTCAACTTCTGGAATCCATAGAGTAGTAGTAATGGCAGCAGCATCCAGTTTAGCAATCAGCTCCCCATGCACATTAGACAATTCCTTGGTGTCTAGGTTAAAGTGAGCCCCACAAAGGCGAGCACGGTGTCGGCACATTGTATTGAGATAGGGAAACCCACCGCATACGTAATACCCACATTGTCATTGATCATCTGTGCCATGGGGGAAGGATTAGGGCTAGTCAATCTGTTCCAAAAATTGCCAAAATCTAGGTGTCGAACCTCACTATCCCGATATCAAGAACAGAGGACTCAAGAGGTGAAACGTGTTCTTGACCTTGGAATTTAATCTTCATGTTTGCAACATATAGAGAAATAGCCTTCACAAATTGAATCTACAATGAAAATACAAAGGGAACGGGAGCACGAGTAGATGATCTTAATTGTAGGGATTCGAGTGAATGATGGCAAGTGAGCAGTGTGTCAAATGCGTAGAGGGTAGTCCCATTAAATAGTTGTTTAGGAGAGATAAGGTCATAAATGTGTATTAAATTCATATTGCATTGACTTAAAAAGGAAAGAATAGAGAAGAGTGGAAAAAACTGGCCCGAATGGTCTTTGGTACATTTGGGACATGAGGGATGTGAAGACGTGATGCGGCCGACGGACGATGCACGTAAAGCGGCCAAATGAGCATAGGTGGTTCGAAACTTGGAAACATGAGGGATGTGAGGGATGTGAAGACATGATTCGGCCGATGTGTGTGATGTGGGAAAATCAAGGATAGAAGGCACAGACGCTTTTGGGACAGATGGGATAAAAGTACGCAAAGGACCCAATCCAGCCGATGCGGGTGATCGGGGAACAGAAAGCTTGGATGAACTTGGAACATATGGACTGAAAAGTTCTGATAGAACTAAAAGTTAACAGATTTTTGGGGAATGTGGCCAATCGGGGAACAGAAGGCTGTGGCAGACTTAGGACATGAGGACAAAAATTCCCTGAAAACCCGTAAATCACCAAAATGACTCCAAAAAATGTGAATTTTTACTATCTCCTCAAATTTTCACTTCACTAGAACATCATTGAAGGGTGTCAACTCAAAATTTTCAATTTTTGACTTTCAAAAGAGGGGGAATTTTGAGAGGACAATAGCTGGCTCTTTCTGGGAATGACTTGGCTAGATCATAAGAACGAGACAAGGCAAGAACTCTAGGAAATCTAGGGAAGAAAGCCGTGCTTTATCCATTAGGCCATAGAGTCCAAAAGCAAACCAATACAGAAGACAACACACAAACAGGGAAAAGAAACACACCAAAAGCAAGGGAAAGCAAACACACCCTATACATAATATACAAAGAGACTTCCTATTCACCTAGGACTTGAACAATTTCAGGTATTGCCCACTATAAGGAAGTGGGAGAGAGGAACCATCCATGTAATCAAGATAGAAAGAATTCTCACCTAGAAAAGTGCCTGATTTTGAAAGGACCGAGCAAAGAGAATCAAACTTACCATGGCTTCCTTGAGGCTCATGTCTTTTATCCCACAGCAAAACAATGTCTCCAACTTTGAAATCTCTAGATCTAGCCTTCTTGTCAAACAAATATTTCACCTTCTGCTGGTGGGCAAATATTCTATCAACAACTTGCAGCCTATCTTCATTCAACTTATGAAGATACATGATCCTTTTATCTAAAGAATCATTGAAGCTAGTGTCTTCAATGGCCTTCATTAAGTACAAAGCTGGTAGCTCCATTGTTACTGGTAATTGAGCTTCCACACCATACACCACTTGAAAAGGGGACATCCCAATAGCTCTTTTAGGTGTAATCCTATCTACCCAAAGAGCATCATAGAGTTTCTTGTGCCAGTTCCTCTGAGATTCATTAACTAGTTTCCTTACTATAGCCACCAAATTCTTGTTTGTTGATTATGCATGTCCATTCCCTTGAGGATAATAATCTGAAGAGTGAGCAAGGGAAATTCCATATCCATAACAGAAATCCATCATCTCAGCAGAAGAAAATTTTGAAGCATTATCAGTCACAATCTTGTTTGGCACTCCAAACCTTACCAAGATGTTTTCTTTGATAAAATTACATACTACTTCAAAAGTAGTACTCTTTACTGGAATGGCTTCTACCCACTTAGTGAAGTAATATGTGGCAATCAACACATGAGTATGTACTGCACTTGAAGATGGGTTGAGTGTTGCAATGAAATCTAAACCCCACTATTGAAAGGGCTCTTCAATTACAATGGTTCAAGTAAAGAATGCAGCTAATTTGGGTCTTCCCACAAAATTCTAACAAGCTTCACATTTATCAACCCATTTTGATGCATCTTTAAACAAGGTAGGCCAATAGTATCTAGCATGAAGAATCTTGTGGGTAGTAACAACGAGATGAGTAATGGCCTCCACATGCTTGATCATGAAAAGCTAAGAAAAGCTTCTTTTGTTGTTCTTTGTCAACACATTTCAGAAATCTTCCATCCATTCCACGTTTGAACAAAGCATTCTCCCACAACATGATAGCTCTCTTCTCCTTGGTAGTCAAGTTAGGGGGACACTCACCATAGGTGAGAAAATGTGTGATATCAACATACCATTCATCATTCGAGCTAAGAAATAGAACAATAGGAACATCAACTTCATCCTTGGGTAATTCAGGACCAGCTCCTTCGGCGATGAGCTCACACAAGCCTTTACCCCGAACTAGTTTGATTGGTCTGATGTCAATATCATATTCTTGAACCTTTCTTTACCTAGTTTCCTCTTAGGTCCAAATTCTTGTTGTGTAAGAATAGACTTGATGGTAATATCAGGCACAAGCACCACGAAGTGAGAGTTAAGAATATAAAATCGAAACTACTTGTGACTTTAACCACTTTGTGAAAGCATGCTTCTCCATCATGTTGTATTTCAACTCATGATTTTTAAGAATGTAGCTCATGAATACGATTGGGAGCTCATGATCATCATAATTTCTCGGGATCAATATAGTAGTGGGGTTCTTTTGTGGCATAGCAATAAATAATAAAATCCTTACTAAAATTCGAGACATACTAAGATAGGTTTCCTAGCAATAGCATTTTAATACCTTCAAAAGCTTCTTTCCCTTCAAAGGACCAGCCAAACGTTTGTTTTCCTTTCATCATTTGAGAGATATTCAAAGTTAGCTCTGTAAAATCAAGAATGAATCTTCTCAGGAAGTTGATCTTACCAAAGAAAGAATGCACTCCCTTCTTACTTGTGGGAAGAGGAATCTATTGAATAGCTTGAACTCGTTCAGGATCAATTTTGATTCCATCTTTAGAGACAACATGCCCCAAAAATTTGCCCTCCGTGACACAAAAAATAGATTTCTTGGGATTTAAAGAAACCCCATGTTCTCTGCATTTCAAGAGAACTGTTTCGATGAAAATGATCTACTCTAGTTTTGGAAAACACAGTCAGGTCATCTAGATACACAACAATACATTTCCCTTTCAAACTTCCAAAAGCCAAGTCCATAGCCCTTTGAAAAGTGGCACCAACATTAATGAGTCCAAAAGGCATCCTCTTGTAGGAAAAATTACCCCAGGGGGTGGTGAAGGCCATCTTGTGCTGATCTGTGGTATTAACTTCCACTTGATTATACCCTGAGAAGCCATCAAGCATGGACAACATTTCAAACCCCGTAATAGCTTGCAAAACTTGATCCATCATGGGTAGAGGGTAGTTGTCTTTTAAAGAGGCCTGATTCAGATTCCTGAAGTCAACACAGATACAAATCTCACCATTTTTCTTCCTGATAGGCACAATATTGGCAATCCATGTCGAATGGTGAATGGGGAAGATAATTTTAGCTTTCAATAATTTTTGTATTTCCTGAAAAATGGTGTCAGCAATCTTTGGATTGTACTACCTTTGCTTTTGCTTGAAAGGTTTAATCCCAGGTTTGAGAGGAATGAAATGTTGCATTTCCTTTGGTTGGAAAGCTTTTAGATCCTCATATGAATATGCAAGAACATCCCTATACTTTTTAAGAGGTTCACCACCTTCTTCTTTTCTTCTTGTGTACAACATGTTCCAATGTTCACCATTTTGGGGTCACAGAGCTCCTAATGTTAATATTTTCATACTCAGCATATTGCCACACTCCTGTAGAAGCTTTAGACTTAATATACATGTCATGTTTATCAAACAATTCCTCCAAACTCACCAGCCCTTTAGGAATCTTGTTACCTCTGAGTTTGATGCACCCATCTTGATCTGTCTCCTCTTTGACACCCTCCTCATGGGAAGATACATTCTCACGAGGTAAATTATTACTTCCTTCGAAGTACAATTGTTCAAAGTTATCCCTGAGCTCCAAGAAAGAAAGAAAATATTGATCATCGTTGAAAATTTGCCAGTTACTTGTATTATCAGGCACACTTGGCCTATGGATCATTTCAATGGTAAATTTATCCTGAGAGAAATCAGGGTGAGGTATCAACAACGATCCTGAGACAACTAGTGAATCAGCCCTGGTGTTCTTTTCTCTCAGCACAGCTTCAATGGAGAAGGCGTCAAGAAATTCAATAGAATCCCAAACTTGATTCCTATAATGCTTCAACCTTCTATTCTTTACTTGAAAAAGGTCTCTGACTTGTTTAACAACTAGTTCTGCATCTCCACGAGCCAGAAGATTCTTCACACCTTTTTCTTTTGCCACATTAAGTCCAAGGATGAGGGCTTCATACTCTCTTTGTATTATTGGTATTTTCAAACTATAGCTTGAATGAGAAAGGATGAATTTTTCCTTCAGGAGATATCAATACCACACCTGCTCCGAACCGGTGAGGAGAAGCTTCCATCAAATTCTAGATTCCAAACACCATTAGGATCATGAAGTACTTCTTTGGGAAGTTGAGTTTCCTCTAGAGACATAATCATATAGTTACCATGTCCAATATCCTCATAGAGTATTTGTGCTTTGGGATCATCCGTTTTTACACAATATACTCAGATTTCTTCTCAGGAAACAACTTCTTCATCTTTCCATTGACTGGTATGAGGGCATGTGACCAATCCATTTGAATCTCTCCTCCCACATCCTTACAAAAATTCCTACTTAACAACATACCATATGAAGGAGGGATATCTGCTACTAGAATAGTAGCCAAAACCTTCTTCTCTGGTAAAGTGGCAAAAGCTACTTGTGCATCTTTAATCCTTCCAACCAAGGGCACCTCCTTACTCTCCATAGAATAGCAAGACCCATAAGTGTGTGTGAGAGTAAGACCCAAAGCATGAGCCACTTTGGTAGGCATTACATTATCTGATGCTCCTGAATCTATGACACAGTTGCTGAGTTTATGGCCTGCTATAAGAAGAGTCACATAAAACGGTTTGATTTTCTCATTAGGTGAGGTGACTGCAGCTACAAGGTTAGGTTGGGGTGCGAGAGGATGGAGTAGGAAAAAGGCCTTTAGAGGTAGTTTTGGAATGGGAATTGACAAAGTGGACCATTTTGGCAAAGGCTTTAGGGTGGGTTTGATAATACTCAACCTCTAAAATTTGAACCTTTGTCTTCTTAAGGTGATCAATGATATCAAAAGATCCAGAGGTGGATGGGCTATCATCACTAGGAATCTTAGGCTTATCGGGTTTAGGAGCTAGAGAAGAAAAATCTTTAGCGAAGAATTAGTAGAACTCACCTTCGTGTCGATGCAATGAGAATAGGAGATCATCTTTTTACAACAACGGGGATAGTCATGGGATGCTCCTTGGACCTCTTACCAGCCGCATCACTTTCTCCTTCTTATTTTCTATTCCCGAGTCATGACAGTGTATGATTCACTATTCATATACTGTCACTACTTCATAATAATCATACTCTTCATCAACACCTTCGGTGGTGAAGAAATTAACTCGATATCCTTCAAGTTCCTCAAGTTCTTCATCATTTTCTTCTTGAGTTCTTCACAATCTTCATTAATCTCTTCATACTAGTTAGGTAATCTTATGTCTTCAACACGTAATATGGGATCTACGAATCTAAGGCAAAGAAGGCCCTCCTAACCTAAACCGGTGTGATAGATCGTTCGGTGAGGATAGCTGCTCGAAGGCTCCAATCAATATCAAGCTCTACCATGATCCGATCTATGGGTTGTGGGATATGTGGAAGATGACCTATGGGTGCTTCGTATATATCTCCTGACAAGGTCATGAAAATGGAATGGCTAAATGTGTAGTGGATCTTTTGGTGTTTTATGGATGATTCTCTCGGTCTAGTCCGTAAATATTTAGCTGATTAGCTCAGTTATGTTTAATAATGATAGTTGTGTGATGATGTCTGGTGGAAGTGGAGAGGACCTAAACACTAATGTTCACAAACCAACATCAATATTGGATTGATTTGTAGGCCCATTGGGTTGTGGGACCTGTGGATCACAACCGTAAGTTCGTGGTTGTTGTGGACCTCCTATGGTCATATGAAGAGTCAACCCCTGATTCCGAGTATCTAGTAATCGTATGCCTTTTTGGCCTCTACGTTTAGAACTAGAAGTTACACGATTTTCTCAGAGTACCTAATGGTGTTCTGGAAACTTGGATACGTAAGCTAGTGTCTATATCAATGAGGAGGTCTCTTGCGTCTGGCTGTGGGACTAGTGGATCACAACCGAATGTTTTCTCTCTTTCAGGTCCTTCTACAGTCATACGGATATCTATCAAGGTAGTCTATAATTTGGCTGATTTGACTAGAATGTGTGTGCTTTGTCATCTTCTATGTTTAATCCTCTTAGCTATGTGCTGATTTCTTGTAGGTCTGTTGTTGTTCAGAAGACCTGAATTCTGAGATTTTGGTCTATGTCAGTTAATGCTACAACAAGATTGGGTTGAGGCACGATTGGCTCAAAAACGTATTCCCTGGGCTCCCTAGGTCCCGTGATTGTCATACAAGATCAATATAAACCTAACTGAAATGAAATAAACTAATTATGCAAGATATATCTACAATATATATATATTCCTCTATTTTTGTATTTTTGATAGAATTTTTAATAGAATTGAAAGAGAAACTAATCTAATATATTCAGAAAATGAAAACTAATCTAATAACAAAATTAAAACAAGCAAGGTAGCCCAATGTAGCTACTTGCCTGTGCAGTTGTGAGTTTATCCTAAATAACTAGATAGCTGATTAACTTAATTGAAAGATTCTCGATCCTACCTCAGAAGTGAGGAATGAATCATAGTTTCTGAGAAACTATCAATCCCCACAACTTCCCTAGCAATATCGAAAATGAAATTTAACTGAAATGAAATATTTCACTACTCTATTTGATATGTTTTAACTAGAACTTTGACAGATAAAACCTGGAATTTTGCATAATGTGGCGAATCCAAGTAGTGTATGATTTTGTCCCCTCATAATGATCTCCTCATTCCTTCGTGTTCACGTGAATCCAGAAGAGTGTGTATATGCTAGCATCAATAGAAAAAGGTATTTTGAACAATGGCAGCTTTGGATATAGACCGAATATAATGCGAGTAGGAGAGGGACAACGCAAGTGACAGAGCTTGGCGTATGTAATTCCTAGCAGGATTTATTATGGGAATACAACACAAGTGTACCGAGAGATTCTAGAATCTACCTTTTGTGAAGAACACAACCTACAACTCTAATGGATTCAATCTACAAATGACACTACTCTACTCTAAACTAATTTGTATGAACAACAATGAACAAGACTGAAGCAAGAAGATCGAATGGCTTCCAACAGCAAAGGAAAACTAGCATGGATGCAAACATGAAAACAAAATGAGTTCTAAACAAGAAATTGAAAGACTAAACAATGGAAATGAGAAGTTGAGGGGCCATTTGCTTGAAAACAAGCTGGCTATTTATAGATTTCACATTCACCCAAAGGTAATTCCTATTAGAACTCTTTTACCATTAAACAATGAAGAAACACTATTCCAGGGAACATAAAACATTAATACGAGCTAAGGTGGTTGAGAAAAGCTGGTGAAAGTTGAAAAATTATGCAAGTCATGATCAAAGGAGCGTGTTGGAAAATGCGTGAAGGACCGCCACCCTGAGCAGGGTGGCGGTTACAGGACCGCCGCCTTGGCAGGGTGGCGGTTTCATCACTGAAGGTCAAAAAGCTTAGAAAAGAAAGGCAGAGGATAAAGCAAAGCACAAGAAACTTGGATAAAGCATTTGGGATGCTAACATATACTTCGTGAGCTTCTCTGGATCCCGAACACCTTATGAGGTGACCTGTATCATCATTGGGGCATGTGTAACATCATTCTGGTAGTACAATACCCTATAATTTTGGGTACGTACATATTGCCCCCTCGAGAGAAGCATTTTAACCATGAAGAGGCATAAAATGGTGGGTCCGAGTATGGTGGTCCCAAAATGGGAAGCTAGAAATTATACCTGACATGCCCGTGTGTCGAAATGTCACCATCCGAGTTCCCGCTACCTGCAAAATGGAAAGAGGACTCAAGTGTAGATAGATAAAATAAATCGAAAAATAAATACTAAATTAGTATGAAATGAGGACTTACCATTTGCATGGGGATGAGAACTTACCTCCATCGGTGCTCTAAACCTACGTGAAAGGGGCATTCAAAATGAGTCAAACACATATATATATATATATATATATGGGCTTATTTTCCTATTCATTTGCACGTGTGTCGATTTGATAGTTTTTGAGCTCTGGGACCCACGGTGATGGTTTTCAATGAGAGTATAGTCAAAATGTTTGTATCGAGATAGTGCGATCATGCCTCCACGAGCAGAACCTCGACCCCATGAGATCCTAGGTTAGTTCTTCTTGATTTAACGTTTTTGCACCCAAAATGTTAAAATGATGAAATCTTTGTTGTGGGGGTTATTTTTAGAAATGTCAGTTTTAAATGTGTCTCTTAGGGGGACGCCTAATGGGTAGGCTTTTGTTTTAGCTAAAATGGTCAATTTTTTGTATTTTTAAGCATTTTTAGGCATGTGACCCATTTTAGTCACGGACAGACCGCCGCCCCCGAGCAGGTGGTGGTTAGGACCGCCACCTTTTAAGGTGGTGGTTATGGAACCGCCACCCTGCTCAGGGTGGCGGTCCTCTACAGAGTGTTAAAACAACACTATTTTGAGTTTATTTTTGCATTTTTAGTATTCTTACTTGCTTTAATGATTTTTCCAATGCAATCTTGGCACTAACTTGCTTCTTTTTTTGCATGTTTTTGGGTGTTTTGTAGAAGAAGGAAGAGTACATTAGATGGAGCCAGAGAGGGAGTGTGATTGGCTTCCAAAGCAGTGTTAGATGCACTCTCTCAGGCTGAGCAGGATACTCTCCAGAGGGCAGGTATATTGAGGATTGCATGGGTCCCCCACATTACACCTGCCAGCCACATACTATGTGACTTATTTTCTTATTGGGATGTAGATCGGAACACCTTCCGATTTCCAGGTGTTAGGGGTGAGTGGACTATCACCCTAGAGGATGTCTACCACATTTTGGGAGTCCCGATTATTGGGAGGAGACTTTCATTTGATACAAGCAGATATCAGAGCTCAGTGACTCAAGTGGGCCACCTATATGGGAGATGCAATTGTCTCCACTGGTTCGAAGAAGGGGTGAAGGTCCATTCTATTCCCGGCTTGCCCATCCCTCTGATCCGTCCAAGCCATTATGGGCATCCTTGCTTCGAGATTGATCGGGGACAAGGGAGGGGATACTTTTCTCTACTGTTGGGCCCCCATCATCACACAAATTGAGGCACATGGTCAGATTTATGCCTGGGGAGCCGATATACTTGGGACCACCTATCACGACTTATACAGGGTGGTTCATTTATAGGGACAGTCATTGAGCCATCCGACCTTAGTTATGAGTTGGGTCTATGAGCGCATTATCCCTTATGGGAGAGGCATAGAGGTGGAGGATCCCGGGGCCGTGAGGGCAGCTAGATGGACAGAGATGATGGTGCTTAGAGCACCCCACCAGCCAGTTGCTTCCCTGACTACTGAGGATATGGAGGCCACACCTTATCAGGCCATGGCGGGGTTGTGGGGTGAGGAGACCTTTACTTTGATTTCCTGCTCTACTACAGGGCAGCTTGTGGACAGGATGGGGAAGGTAGAGACACACCCCTTTGATCGAGTGCCTCAGCAGTTTGGCCTTGCTTACATTGACATGCTTCCCCCAGTGGTGCCAGTGTTAGATCAGTTCGGGAGGCTAGGGGAGGTCCTAGAGGCCTAGGGTTGGACTGTTGTTACTCCTGGCATCCCTATTGCAGCCAGGAGGGTGGTACATGCTCGAGAGAGCCGGTGCTCCTCAAGCACCTTTACTTTGGATTGCCACCGGTCCTGCCCATAGCAAAGTGATGACCCCATTGATATAGACTCGAGTCTGAGGAGTTCACAGGGGAGAGATGGAGGAGGAGACCGAGGACATGGAGATCAGTGAGTCGGGTGGGGAAGAGGATAGTGATCCTGAGTGGCATGACACTCAGGAGATCCTACAGGCCGAGAGGGTAGAGCAGAAGAGCATGGAGAGGGTGACTCTAGTCTCAGAGGAGTTACTTTCTCAGGACCTAGGTGAGAGAGGATGAGTCCATGGTAGGATGCCATGTTTCCCCAGACATAGGAGGGGGACACCAGTCAGTGGTGGTGTCCATGGTGGCAGTGTGGATCCCAGAGATCCTTCTTGGAGGCCCGGAGATCCGAGTGAGTTGTCACTCTTCTTTTGATATTTATTTTAGCTAGAATTGCCTTAGTTGCTACCTCTCTTTTTGTTCATCCTTGGTTTCACCTTTTGATTATTTTCTAATTTTTTTCTCCTTTGCTTTGCAGAGACCATTGATGAGTGGCGAGACTTGATTCACTGGGTATGTACTGACACCTGATGCTCCCCATGGAGAAGACTCATGCCGAGCTATCCGTGGATGCAGGGGAGCCTTCAGCAGCCTGGTAGGCATACCGATGTTTTTTCCCCTATCTGGCATGTGGCCAAGATGGTGACTTCCCTCCATGCCGAGGTAGCTGGGTATAGGGCTGCAGAGCGCTTGATGAGGAGGAGCCGCTCTCATAGCGAGGCTACAACTACTGTTCGGGACCACGAGCCCTCAGTGCACTCAGAGCGCCGCGTAGCCGAGTCCTAGACGTGATCGTGTGCCTTCTGAGGGATCCCATAGGGATTGAGAGGCCACTTGGCTCTTTTTGTAGTGACCTTTGTTAGGTTGTTTATACGAGTATTTTTGTACTTTTCGGGCTCATTGAGCATGTTTTGACCATGCCTAGTGCATGATGGCATTGTATATGAAACCTGATATATATATATATATATATATATATATATCTTTGGATCTAGACTCTTGGTATCTTGAATTTTGTGACTCATTTTCTAAATGTGTTTTTAGATGTTTTTAGAATATTTTCTTTTCATGTTTCTAGAATGTATGCAATGGACAACAAATGATAGTAAATAGAATGTTTTACTTCTATATGTTTTTGTAATGTTGATATGAGATGATACTAACATATGGTAGTACTAAACTTTTGAACTCTTTGGGAAATGTTTGTAATTCCTTCTTATATTGGAAAATGTGATGAATGCATAGTGATAAAGAGATGAACTTGCCCCAATCCCAAATCCACGCAACTAGTAAGACGCGAGGGCTCAACACCAAGA
The DNA here is from genome assembly GCA_018340775.1 of Taxus wallichiana var. yunnanensis. NCBI lineage: Eukaryota > Viridiplantae > Streptophyta > Pinopsida > Cupressales > Taxaceae > Taxus > Taxus wallichiana. The sequence continues at coordinate 337,752,130 of CM031236.1, forward strand.
ATTAGGAAGGGCACAAGTTGTATGAGTTTGATTGAATGGAATGATGAGAGACAGAAAAACCAAGAACAAGAACCAAATTTGGACCTACACACCCACCCTACTTAACTACTACCAAGCTTAGAAGGCCACTTACTTTTCAGTTTATCTAGACTTAGATTCATAAATGGCAACCTAGTTGACAAAATCTGGTTTTGAGGATTTGATCTCTTTGGAATTTGGATGTTTGGATATTTGCTTTCTCTTAACATAATTTGACTTGTGTTTTTAGCATACCAAGATTTGTTAGTTTGTGTGACTGGACCCCCCACACCCTGCCTCACGCTACTAGTAAGAAGCATGGGTTTGTCACCAAAGGCAAGATATAGGCGAGTAAGGGCACTTCTTTCCTTTCCCAACCTCACATCACCAGTAAGAGATGTGGGCTTATCACCGAAGGTTGATGGGGCAAAGAAGTGTGTAAAATAAAATATTTTGTTTGCTTGGTGCTTTTGATTTCATTTGATTTTGACATTTCTGATCTAAGACTTTGGGATATCCTTTCATTCCAAGAGATTTTAAGAGGGATAGATGTGACACCAAGAAGCTTCCAAGAATGACCGTAGGCAAGGACAACTTTACCTAGTAGAAAGAAAGAGCAAAGCCAAGTATGTAGGTCTTGGTATGGTTTCCATCAATGTTTTTCTATCGAAATTGATGAGAAGATTTGAAAATATTTGATGATGTTTGAAGAGATGTGATATGAATATTTTTGCCAATATCTTCATAAATTTGTAACAGATTTTTTTAAGAGTAAGCTCCTGAACTATCATTTTTATGAAATGGACAGAATGAAGCAGCTAAAAGACTAATGCAATGTAGGTAGCTATAATGTACTAGCAATGACTTTGACATTTTATGCGTAAAACCACTTAAGGTGCAAGGAATTGATAGTTTCACCAAATTCCTCACCTTCTAGTGTGCACAAGAGATACGCACCATTTCCGTAGTCCTTCATGACTCGGTATGGGCCCAACCATTTGGGCCGAACTTTCTTCCTTCACGGTTTTCTTATCGATCCTAGTTGTCTAGTCTTAGAACTAGATCTCCTTCATATATTTCTCACTCATAGAATTTTTTTGTTATATACTCCGGCACATCCGGTCAGCATAGGCTCTATGTCATTGTTCGGCATTTAACTGGCCTCATCAAGGCTTTCTAGTTGAGAGAGGCATGCCTCCCTGTAAGCTTCTTCATCCAGATCCCTTGTAATGAGATGCAGAGACTGGGTATTTCAACCTCAAGTGGGAGAACTACTTCTCTCTCCGAATACCTAGAGAAAGGAGTTGCTCTTGTTGGTGTTCTTATTGAGGTTCGGTGGGCCCACAAGGCCGGATATAATTTTAAATGCCAATCTCATTTGTTTTCCTTTACTATTTTGAGGAGAATAGCTTTCAATGTTTTGTTTGTCTTTCACCTGCCCATTGGCTTGAGGGTAGTAAAGAGAGGTGTGATGGTTTATCTTGAACTTGCTACATAACTCACGAACCTCATCATTCTTAAAGGACGTGCCATTATCTGAGATAATGACTTGTGGGACACCATACCTATAGATAATTTGGTTCAAAATGAATTTGGCAATCACCGAACCTGGTACAGTGGTGAGAGGCATGGCCTCCACCCATTTGGTAAAATATTCCATGGCTGTGATTATAAAATTATGGCCATCGGTTGATGAGGGAGAGAATTTCCCTATTAAGTCTAGACCCCAAGTGGAGAAGGGCCATGGAGTCGCTATTGGTTGCAGGGATTGTGCTGGCATGTGAATCTCATGAGAGAATTCTTGACATTTGTGGCACTTACGTACAAATTCCACTACATCATGTTCGAGAGTGGGCCAAAAATAGCCCATCCGATGTATTTTGTGAGTGGTGGCGTGACCACCGAAGTGGCCCCCACATATCCCACTATGGGATTCATGAAGAATCCTCTTGGATTCTTCTATGTCGATGCATCTTAGAAGCATGTCGTCGAAGGCTCTACGATAGAGCACTTGGTCTAAAACAACATATTTAGTGGTAATAATGCGTAACCACCTTCTTTGTTGTGACGTGGCACTTTTCGGGTATGTATGGTCCATGATAAAATTGATGATATCAGTATACCAGGGACATGTAGAAATGGGGGGTCTGGTTTTGACAAAGTATACACATTCATCGAGAAAGTCTAGATCTACTACCACTCACCTCCATCTAGTGGATTGTCAGCTAACCAGTCTGCAATGATTTTCCTTTAACGGATTTTTGGTTTACGAATGTTAACTCAAATTCTCCCATTAGGGTTATGAAATGGCCAACCTTTTTAGATAAAGATCCTTGTGTGAGAAATGTTCGTAAATGGTCTGTCTTTACAATGACCCTTGTTTCCTGGTTTAACATGTAATGTCTCAAACATTTTGTTGCAAAAATTATGGCAAGGCATTCTCTCTCTGCCTGTGTGTAACGTGTTTCATAATCAAGCAACATTTGGCTAATGAAATAGATCACATTCTCATTTATCATCATCTTCTTGAGCCAAGCATGTAAGCCAATGAGACATGAGTGGCTCGTGAGTATAGGATCAAAGGGTGGTCTGGCTTGGGAGGCATTAGCATGGGTGGTGACAACAAGAAGCACTTAACTGCTTCAAAGGCCTCATTGCAATCTTCAGTCCAATCGATACTATAATCTTTCTTGAGTAGATTGTTGATTGGATGAATGGAAAAGCTTAAATCTGGGATGAACCTTCGGATTGCACCGAGTTTCCCAAGAAATGACCTGATTCCAGACTCATCCAAAGGTGGGATCATTTTGAGAACAGCCCGTATTTTGGCCGGATCAACATCAATCCCTCGTGAAGATATAATGTATCCTAGAAGTTTGCCTCCTGTTACACCGAAAACGCACTTCTCTGGGTTTAATGTGACACCATACTCAATTAGTCATGAGAGGATGATACGGAGCACTTCCGGATGATCACAACATTTCTTGGCCTTGGCCAACAAGTCATCCACATATGATTCCACAATTTTATGGATAAGATCATGGAATATATAAGTCATTTCTCACTGATACGTAGCGCCGGTGTTCTTAAGACCAAATGGCATGACAACATAACAATAAGTTCCCCAAGGAGTTATAAATGTGGTTTTGGCTTGATCTTGTTTAGATATTTTAATCTGATTGTACCCTGAGAACCCATCCATGAGGGACAATAGTTCAAATCAGTTGTTGCATCAATGATAACATCAATGGATGGTAATGGGAAATCATCCTTGGGACAAGCTTTGTTAATATCCCAAAAGTCTATACAAATGTGTATCTTCCCATTCTTTTTGAGGATGGGAACGATATTAGACACCCATTGTGAATAGTCAATGGGCTTGATGAATCCTACTTGGAGAAGTTTTACTACTTCCTCTTTTACCATGAGAGCCACTTTTGGCTTCATTGGTCTTGACTTTTATTTAATTGGCTTCGCATCTAGTTTAGTGACAAGATTATGTACCACAACTTGTGGTGTGATACCTGTCATTTCTTTATAATTAAATGCAAAATCCTTTTGATGTTTTTTGAGGATTTGGGTGTGTATTTCTATTTCTTCCAGAGTTAGCGAGGATCCCAACTTCAAAATTCTTGGTTCTTCCTCCATTCCAATGTTTATGTCAATGGTTTCTTCTATCAAAGAAGTGTTACCTTCTTCAAATTAGGTGGGGCTGGAGGTAGTTCCAAGCTTTCTCCATTTTCTATCTCGTAGATATCGAGATCCTTCTATGGAGGAGACTCTACCATGGGATTTCCAAAGTAGGAAGAGGAGTGTGGTATTAGGGAAAGATCAACTATAGGGTGAGCAAGGTGTAGCTCTGCATAGGCATTTAGATATTCGAGAGTGACTTTATCACTATCAACATGATGTAAGATAGAAGATTCATTCTCAGTTGTATGTGTTAGAAGAGGGTTTGTTGACATTTTCTTCACCAATGGTTCAGTATGAAGTGATACCTTGAAACTTGTATCTTCCAACTCATTACTTGGGGTAAAACGTGAAGCTGAGGTTGCTATTGAATCTATGAGAAGGTTCTATTCTCGTGGGATTGCCTCAATGGATATGAAGTGAATCCTTTGCTTAGATCTAATACCACTGTTTTATAGAGTCTGTAAGTGCTCAGCTCTAGTCTCATATACTTCAGAGACTTGGTTTGCAACTAATTGTGAGTCTCCTAACACTGATGTCATTAACACCAATCCTTTTGGCTATGAGGAGGCCAAGGAGGAGGGCTTCGTACTCAAGCGCCATTGTTTGTACATTCAAAGTTTAACTTAAAAGAAAAAGGTAGGATCTTTCCCTCAGGAGAAGTAAAGATCACACCTACCCGGCTCCATAGTGACATCTAGCTCCATCAAAGTGGAGAGTCCAATATTTACTAGGAAAAATGGATGTTGGGACATTCTTTGCATCTGTTTCTTCTATTTTGGTTACTTCTACCATGCAAAGTTCCTCTACTGGAAGAGAACCAACTCCTAGGGTACATCCCATACCTGTGGAATCAAATGGTAGGAAAATTGGTAGATCTTGTTCCAAAGAACTGACAATTTTTGCAGTAGTTCCTAATGACATTGTTTCTACAATGTTAGCTTCATCCTTGAGGGTTGGGATGCCCTTGACTAGGTTCGTAATTTCTAGTTCTGTTGTAGGTATTAATTTTTCTTCCGGTTTTGAGTCGATTGGTTTGTTAAGTTGGTTTGTTGGGAGTTCAAACTCAGAGTGAATGCCTGGTCTTTTCTTCAGGTCTGCTAGGTGTATGTCGAATGGTTTTGGGTCACCTTTTGCTATGAATATCTTTCCTAGGTGTAAGAATCTTATTTCCTGGAATAACGTAGAAGGGATTGCTTTCATGCGATGTATCCATGGTCAACCGAGGATCATATTATAGTTGGTTTCCCGATCTATGATATAAAACTTGGTGAGGATTGTCTTGGGTCCTAAGGTGACTGGTAGTATTATAGTCCCAATTGAAGTAGCTTTAAGGCTGTCATAACCTCTTAGCATATTTCTTGTTGTGGAATAGTTTGTTTCTCCATATCCTAGCTTTTGAAGGAAAGAGAAGGGGACAATGTTAACTGCTGCCCCATCATCAACCATTATGTGTTTAACGTAATTATTGTAAACCCACACCTGTAAATGCAAGGCCGGATCACCTCTACGTGTAATTTCAGCATCTGTTGGCATTTTGTTTATGTTGAATATAAACTCGGTATCCCTATCTGGCTGCCCTGGAGGGTGGATATCAAAGTCTATATGGTTTACTTGTGTTTCGGGAGGTGGAGTGATGTTAATTAAATGACCTAGACCTAGTGCTTCTAAAAGAGCAGCCCTATGGGTAGGAGAATTTTTCAATAAGTCCAAAAAGGAGATGTGAGAGAAGGTCTTTGTTAAGTCATTAATTAAATCATAAGCACCTATGGGTTTTACCAACGTTTGTTGAATGTTATCTGGCTCTAGTGGATAGATTGGATTTGGTTGAGAAGAATATTCTCATGCTCTTGTTATGGCTTCTACGTGTAGCTCAGTATCTAACTCCACTAGACCAACTATCTTGGTTCGTGGCTGATTTCCTAATTGTGGTGCGACATGTGGATTTAGTGAAGTTGAGGCTTCATGATCATTATTTCTGTCATTACACCTTTGTTTCATCCCATTTGGATTTAATTTATTATTGTTATTGTGATTTGGAAGTGGATCATTGAAGATCTTAAGAGGTGTGTTTTGAGGGGAAACTACCCCTGTGAAAGTATTTGGCATAGGTGTCACATAATCTGTTAAGAACATATCTATGAAGAGTTGTCTTTGTTCTTCTGGAAAACGTTGCATGAACTTATTGTAATCGGCAAGTCCTAGTGTCATGGCCTCAAATTTTGTGGAAACCACAATACGAGTTGGGATTATAACTCCTAGGTTGTTGGTTTGGCACGTGTTGTGGTCCAAAACTCTGATTAAACTATTGACTATTAGGATTAAAGTTTTGTGTTTGTTGCCTTTGGTTTTGGTTTTGATATCCAGTTGAGTTTTGACTTGGACCCTGTGTCTGGATCTGCCATTGTTGTTGTTGTTGTTGTTGTCGTTGGGGATGATTAAAATCCACCGCATTGATTGTTGGGGTAAAATTGTTGTTTCGTTGATTGTTAACTGGTGGTGGAACATTTACAATGTTTGCTTTTTTAGTTTGGTCAGTCACTCCATCTGTTGTCACTCCATGGTTTTTGTTAAGGATTTTAGGTCCTTGATTGGCATTTGTGGTAGTAGGATAAGTCGTAGTGTTTTGGTTGGGGATGATTAACCTCCCATTTGTTCCATATGTCTTGCGACCGCTATCTATTGTAGCTTGATCTATTCGGAGAGTGCTCTCGAGCACTTCATCATAAGTTCTTAGTGGGAACTTCTAGACTTCTTCCTTTATCTCTCTGCTGAGAGAATGAAGGAATAAATCACATAGTTCCATCTGATCCATGTTTGGAGCGCTTGCTGAAGAATAGAGGACTGTACGCCATCTTTGGATGAAATGAGCAACAGATTCATTGTGTTCTTGTTTAATATGCAAGAATTCCCGATTCCTGTTCTCAACAATTTGTTCATGTTGAATGCCTTGATGAACTCTGAAATGAGTTGTTTAAATGAATGTATTGAGGCTTCAAGTATTCTGTAATACCAATCGAGGGTGATACCCTCTAAAGTTTTGGGGAATATTTTAGCAACAACTCCATCCCAAGGGAGTAGTTCGAATGGCTATGGCATAGGCCTTAATATGTGCATTTGGGTCTCCCTCTCCTTTGTACTTGGGTAGATCGGGGAGAGGTCTTGGAAGCATGACGCTTCGTATAGTGAAGTCTAAAGGTTCTTTCAAATATTCTGAATAAGTCCCTATCGCATAGGTTTCGACCATTGATGGTGTTTGCTGAGGGGGTGGAGGTGGAATGGGTTGTTGATATGGCATAGCATATGTATTTGTAGGGGCATAAGGAAATCCCTGTGGTTGAGAAAACATGCCGGGAGAAGAGAACATATCTCCCTGTGGTGATTTGGAATACATGTTTAAGTATGGAGGAGCATTGCTCAGGAATGGATTGTTTTGTACTAAACCGGGAGGTATTATATTCTCAACTGGAGTGGCATTAGAAAATGTGGTTCTAGTTGGCGTTTGTTGTAAATACTGAGGAGGCATGCCCAACGTGCCTATTCCTGTGAGGAGGTCTACTTGGCTAGGATGATGTGGAGGATTGGAAGTTCCTACTTGCATGAACTATGAATTTTGATTTTCTTGAGCAAGTTCCAACCCTCTAACCTTCTCAACTAAGGCTGAGATGACCTCATTTGGTGAAGACATGGTATTTTTCCTTAGTGGCATTTGTTGTATATCTTGAGGTTGTATAGGCATATGGTACCCTGCTATGAATTGATCGGTGCCCTGCCAAGTTTCACCGAGGGCATTTCCTATAGGTGGAGGAATGGGGGTGTTTTCTTGGAACGAGACCTCGGGTTGTGTTTGCAAACCTCCTATAGGTGGGTACATATTTTGAGAGTGTTGTTCACTCCTAGCATAACGTGCTAAGTATTCATCATCTAAAAATAGATATGGATCTGACTGTCTACTAATTTGTGGTCTAAGCAACACCCGAGGAGATGAACCAGATTCTCCAGTGAGCATCATGTTGTTTGAGCCTGAAGGCTCTGGTTGTTGCATTTGAGTGAGCTGATCCAACTCCTCTATTTGGAAAGAAGAACTATATCTAGTCCTTTGAGGTGGAGTTTGTGTTGAAAATGGTTAGTTGAATAGTTGTCACCCCATGCTGAGAGTGAGGGTGATGGTTGTCTATTTAGTTGATCGTAGTATGCTTCAAGACCTAGGAGAGGTCTGCCATATGCATCGTATCCCGACATATTGGGGGTATATGAATACCCGTAGAATAATGGGAAAGAGTGAAGGTGGATGAAAGAAAAGAAAATAGAAAGAGGAATATTAGTTTGATTCACGTCAGGTTCACCAATTTTGTTGGTGAAGCTGATGTGAAGGCTAATGAGGTGGAAAAGATGAAAAGTAAACTAATTGGAAGAACAAGTAGAAATAAGACTCCGAAATCAGAAGGTAGGTGTTTTTTCACGTCGGGTTCACCAATTTTGTACGATGGAAAAGTGACATGCATGAGCATGGGAATCTACAAGTAACTCTTCCTCGCACCCGACCTCCCGAGGTCATGCCGAGATAGCCGGTGGGGATGGAATACATGTGGGGTGTAGATAAACTAGTTAGGTAATCTTATGTCTTCAACACGCAATAATGGGATCTGTGAATCTAAGGCAAAGAAGGCCCTCCTAACCTGAACCGGTGTGATAGATCATTCGGTGAGGATAGCTGCTCGAAGGCTCCAATCAATATCGAGCTCTGTCATGATCCGATCTATGGGTTATGGGATACGTGGAAGATGACCTATGGGTGCTTCGTATATATCTCCGACAAGGTCATGAAAATGGAATGGCTAAATGTGTAGTGGATCTTTTGGTGTTTTATGGATGATTCTCTGGTCTAGTCCAAAAATCTTTAGCTTGATTAGCTGCTATGTTTAATAATGATAGTTGTGTGATGATGTCTGGTGGAAGTGGAGAGGACCTAAACACTAATGTTCGCAAACCAACATCAATATTTGATTGATTTGTAGGCCATTGGGTTGTGGGACCTGTGGATCACAACCGTAAGTTCATGGTTGTTGTGGACCTCCTATGGTCATATGAAGAGTCAACCCCTGATTCCGAGTATCTAGTAGTCATATGCCTTTTGGCCTCTACGTTTAGAACTAGAAGTTGCATGATTTTCTCAGAGTACCTAACAGGTGTTCTGGCAACTTGGATACGTAAGCTAGTGTCTATATCAATGAGGAGGTCTCCTGTGTCTGGCTATGGGACTAGTGGATCACAACCGAATGTTTTCTCTCTTTTAGGTCCTTCTACAAGTCATATGGATATCTATCAAGGTAGTCTATAATTTGGCTGATTTGACTAGAACGTGTGTGCTTTGTCATCTTCTATGTTTAATCCTCTTAGCTGTGTGTTGATTTCTTGTAGGTCTGTTGTTGTTCGAAGACCTGAATTCTGAGATTTTGGTCTATGTCAGTTAATGCTACAACAAGATTGGGTTGAGGCACGATTGGCTCAAAAACGTATTCCCTGGGCTCCCTAGGTCCCGTGATTGTCATACAAGATCAATATAAACCTAACTGAAATGAAATAAACTAATTATGCAAGATATATCTACAACATATATATATTCCTCTATTTTTGTATTTTTGATAGAATTTTTAATAGAATTGAAAGAGAAACTAATCTAATATATTCAGAAAATGACAACTAATCTAATAACAAAATTAAAACAAGCAAGGTAGCCGGTGTAGCTACTTGCCTGTGCAGTTGTGAGTTTATCCTAAATAACTAGATAGCTGATTAACTTAATTGAAAGATTCTCGATCCTACCTCAGAAGTGAGGAATGAATCATAGTTTCTGAGAAACTATCAATCCCCACAGCTTCCCCGGCAATATCAAAAATGAAATTTAACTGAAATGAAATATTTCACTACTCTATTTGATATGTTTTAACTAGAACTTTGACAGATAAAACCTGGAATTTGTAGAACAAAGTGGTGAATCCAATAGTGTATGATTTTGTCCTCATAATGATCTCCTCATTCCTTCATGTTCACGTGAATCCAGAAGAGTGTGTATATGCTAGCATCAACAAAAAAGGTATTTTGAACAATGGCAGCTTTGGATATAGACCGAATATAATGCGAGTAGGAGAGGGACAACGCAAGTGACAGAGCTTGGCGTATGTAATTCCTAGTGGGATTTATTGTGGGAATACAACACAAGTGTACCGAGAGATTCTAGAATCTACCTTCTGTGAAGAACACAACCTGCAACTCTAATGGATTCAATCTACAAATGACACTACTCTACTCTAAACTAATTTGTATGAACAACAATGAACAAGACTGAAGCAAGAAGATCGAATGGCTTCTAAACAAAAGGAAAAACTAGCATGGATGCAAACATGAAAACAAAATGAGTTCTAAACAAGAAATTGAAAGACTAAACAATGGAAATGAGAAGTTGAGGGGCCATTTTCTTGAAAAACAAGCTGGCTATTTATAGATTTCACATTCACCCAAAGGTAATTCCTATTAGAACTCTTTTACCATTAAACAATGAAGAAACACTATTCCAGGGAACATAAAACATTAATACGAGCTAAGGTGGTTGAGAAAAGCTGGTAAATGTTGAAAAATTATGCAAGTCATGATCAAAGGAATGTTGGAAAATGCGTGAAGGACCACCACCCCGAGCGTAAGGTGGCAGGACCACCACCCTAGTGGGCGGTGGTCCGAGACCGCCACCATGGGTGGTGGTGGTTTCATCACAAGGTCAAAAATCTTAGAAAAAGAAAGGCAGAGGATAAACATGAGGTGACCTCGTATCATCATGTGGGGCATTTGTAACATCCTTATTTCAATACGAGGATGGGTGGCCCTCAATTATCAGCCTCATCTCGAGAGGAAGGCAACGATTTCTAGGCTGAAAATTCCTCCTTAGAACATTTGTATAAGGAGCGTGTTGGGCCAATTGTTTCTTGATGACAATGAGGTCATTAGCAAGATTTTATTGTAATGGATTTGTATTAGCTCCATGGGTAGAAGAAGAGGAAGAAGAAGCTCTAGATTTGGAAGGATCTCTTTCAACTTACCGGACATGATCAATTCATCTTCAACGCTAAGCTAATCTCTCGATCCTTAGCCAATGTTACAGAGGTTAGCTCTTTACAATGCGTAGCTAACTTGAGTGATTGAGCATCCAGAAAGAAACATTTTTAAATTTGATCTACAAGTTGAGTGTCTGGTGGGATCTTGTTATTCAACTTGTTGAACCTGGCCACAAATTCCCTCATAGGCTCTTGTGATTCTTTCTTTATTTGAGAAATTTGGGCCAAGAAAGCATGCTCATCCTCTCAAGTTTAAAACAGTTCTCAAATCTTGTCCTCATCGTGGTCCAACTAGTAATGGCCCTAGCAAGAAGATGATAGAACCAATCTGCTGCATTATCTTGCAAAGTTTCTACAAAAATCCTCACTGAGACATCTTCATGTTCAACTCCGAGGACTCCACATGCAAATATGAAGGTTGCACTATGTTCATCGGGATGCACCTTGCCATCACCTCATAACGAAGGTGGGAAGTTCTTCTTGTTACCCCCTGGGTAACTCATGCAAAAAAGATGAGGAAGGGTAAGAGGCCCAACATGATGGCCCCAAGGTAATGGAGCTGCCATCCTTGGAAAGACTACTTAAACGAGAACTGAAACACTGTAGACACCAAATTTGTGTCTTACGACCCCTTGTGACCCGCATCTCATCTCGCAACTTAACCTCATCACCTAAACCTTACACAATTATTTATTAATTACCTTGTAATTGATAAATCCACATCACCTTACCTGCCACCTCATTTTGCCACCTCATCATGACCTAGCCCTAACCCTAAACTAACCTAATTAAGACCTATGACTTGGTCTAGACTCACATCCATAACTAATGCCTCCTTACTCGCACCCAAAACCGACCTTCTAGCCACTTGACCAAGCCCGCAACTGATCTCTCGGGAGAAAAGCAGGGAAGGTGGGCTATTTTACTAAAAATAGCCTACTTTTTCCTTACCGATGCCGGTTCCTACTCGACCGCCATCGGTTACGTAACCGCCATCGACTCCTCAGTAAATGGGCTCCCGAACCAAAATCAAGGGTCGAATGATTTTGAATCAACAGAGATCATTGGGAGAAGAAAAGCAGAGTCAGATCTTCACTTGACCGAGCGAGACGAGTGAAGAAACCGAGAGCGTTTGCAGCAAAGGAGATCAACTTGCATCTTTGTCAAAACCAGTAAGTCACATCTTGCATGTCCTCTGTTATAACATTTCTTATGCTCTTTGAATCACAGTCCTCCTAAATCCGTTTCTGAATCCACTACCCAACGTGCCATTGCATCTAACTGTCATTCTTTTACCTCTCATCATCTCATTTCCTAATATCATCCATAAACCAGCCTTACAAACACCATAGCTACCAAGAAGGTCCTAGGCCCAACCGACGTCGGTTACCAGAAACCGGTATCGGTTACCCTGACTATAACCAGAAACCAGCCTTCTCCTACCCGTTTCAACCAAGTAATCTAATTGATATTTTGCAGTCATTTGTGTTAATTCATATTAGCAGGGAAACTGACCACCTTCGAAAGGAAGTTTTATATTTCCTGGGCCCAAGGTAGTTTCCTCATTTATTGTTTAATCAAATCTTGTGGTCTTGTGTTCTTATTTGCAGGTAGTCCTTCCAAGACAAAAAGGAGTTCTTCGCAGTCAACTTGATCTTTCTCCACGGTACGCGCACACCATCTCGACATTTAACAGGTATTCCTCCTAGCCCTAACCCTATCTGTTTCTAAAAGGAATGAAAGGATAGAAGCAACTCTATTCCTAGAAGTGAAACATTAGAAGCGAAACATTTTGGCACGCTTCCGGTGGGACCCATTTTGGGTTTCTTTCTTTCTTACTTGCTTTCATATAGGGAGCATACCTGCTGTTTTCTTCTTCTAAAGATATTCATAAGGTTTTGTATTATTTTGGTAAAAGAACTTGCTTTGTTTTTGCATCTTGCATTAGTGAAAGTCATCTCTTTTGCTTCATCGAATATCATTTTCGATTTGGGTTTAAAACACGTGCATTGCATTCCTGCTTGTTGTTTTTCAATTCTAGTGAACGTAGATTAAGTAACAGGTCGTACACGTGGGGGTGATATCCACGGTATTGACAGGAAATTAATCTTACATTCACTGCACAACACATACCGAATCACTTCACAATTAACACAACAGCTCAAACATCCCTTTTTTTTCCGCGGTATTCCTCCGCCCGATTGAGGTAACCTTATAAGCCAAAACAAACTTGACATTTCCCCTAGGTCTTGTTGTTTAGGATTCTGACAGCATTCTACGTCTAAAGGCATAAGCCCACAATAATTAAAATTAACCCTAGGGTTAGTCTCTGGATTTGAGTGTGCATCTTGCTTGTTTTCAGTTCTGTTTTCTTTGTCATATTTTGTCTTCTGTGATCAATAATTTGACAAATATACTAAACGTTGTTAAAAATCAAATTAGCAGCCTTTTATATCTTGTTAACCCAGACTTCTTACACGACATCGGTTACCTGACCGACGTCGGCTATAGTATAACCGACATCGGATACTAGACCGATATCGGTTACTGTCTTCTACAACCCCTGACAAACCAACAACCTGCCAATTTCACCATTCTAAGGTTGTTTCTGTTCCGGATAGATTGAAACCCTACTGTGAACACCTGTCCATGGTTGTTATCACTCGAAAGCAAGCCGCCGCCATGGTTTCACATGCTTGCTCTATTTCTTTACTGAATCACCCCCTTCACATTCTCGTGGGAATCCTACGGACACCGGTGAGATCCCCAAATTCTGTAGGAGACAAGGACTTTGCCAAATTTACGGATGCTAATCCTAGCTGCTGCACAATACTATTTGTCTCATGCCCCGACCAAATGCGCTTTGATGGTCAGCTCTTTGTTGGCATGCCTATTAGTATAGCTGCTCATTTAGCCCCCACTCCGCTTTGATAACACCCTTGCTTCCGGCACCTTTAGCCCCATCTCCCAATCAAAGCGGCCAGGAGGTTCATACGACTCAGATTGGCTTTTCTTTGGCTAATCTTGGACCCCACATATCATTACCACCGACTGCCCCTACCTCATCTCTCTTGCAGACTACTCCATTCATGACTTGCTCTCTGCCACCTATCCACACGAGCTTTCCTTCTCAAGCTCCGCCTACCTTTTCATTCCCATACACGTATCCAGTAACCTCAACACCTTATATGGGACATCCCTATTCTGTCGCCTCAACATATTCATCCTCCATACCTTATCAACACTTAACCCCACCATTGTCCAGTGGAGGCCCTTGGCCCAATTTGCCTCCGTTTGCCACAACCGCACCATCATCTCATCCAACCACAGATTTCATCAAACAAATGATGGACAAAATGCAAAATCTGGAGGCTTCTGTGTCGGGAAGTCGTAGCGCCTTGACATACGAGCAAGTTTGTCGGGAGCCCATTCACCCTTCTGTTCCCCTTCACTCATATCCTCCTCAATGGGAACTACCGAAATTTACTCGTTTTAATAGTAAAGAGGATCCTCAACAACACTTGCGATCATTTAGACATGCTTGTTATTTGATTGCCCATGATGATGCCTTGCTACTCCGCACATTTCCCATGTCCTTATCAGGACCCGCCTTGGAGTGGTACAGTGCTTTAACCCAGCACTCAATCTTCTCTTTTAACCAACTAGCCCAATCTTTCTTGGATCACTTCTCCATTAACATTGCTAAGAAAGTATCCATCACCGACCTTTATGCCATCCGAAAATTCGAAGACGAATCTATCACAGATTTCGTTGGACGATGGCGTGGCCTTATCAACCAACTTACATATGCCTTGCCTCAGGCTGAACTTATCAAACTTTTCACACGGGCATGTGCTAAGCACATTTCTCCTACTCTTCAAATTCAAACTTTCCGCACATTTGATGAGGCCTTTACCATGGCTCGGAAACTAGAAATTCGAGCCTTAGAAGAAGAGAAATTGCGGTTGCGCAACAAAAACCCCAATTTCCGAACTCCTGATTCTACCAATAAACCAAATACCACCACTCCTCACGCGTCCACTTCTTCTAAATCAAAAGGAGCTGTCCACGCGGTGATGGTTAAATCTCAAACACCGTCTAATACCCCACCAAAAACCACCTATAAGTACAAAGCCGAGCCCATCAACTACACTCCCTTGGGAGAAACATATGGTGTGATATTGGAAAAATTGCTCAAAGCAGGAGCCATTACATTACCTCCTGTTAAACCTCATTCGAGTTTGATTCCACTCGCGCCATACCTTCCTAGTACAAAGAAAATGACTTCTGTAACTTCCACCTCGTGAAGGGACACGAGTCATGAGAAGCTGCAAGATGTTGAAAAACATAGTGCGAGGAAATGGTTGACCAGAGGGATATAACCTCGATAATCCTATGCTCACGCCAACCGAAATTTGAAAATCTTCAACAAACCATTCGAATCACTCTCCCAACAGTAACACAAACCAGGATATCTTAGCCGAGGAGAGTGTTCATGAGATCCATGCAGTCTTTGATACCCAGCCCAAAGCCTCTATCGAGAAAATTTTGAATCAAGCCTCTTCACTAACACAGGAGCCCGAACCTCCTTTACCACCATCAAGCCAAAGCGAAATCATTCCTTTACCCATAAAGGAGTTAACTGCCCAGACTCCTCTTCCCATCGATGAGTCTTCTTATACCACATCCCTACAAGACTGTGAACGGATGTTATCTAATCTATCTATTTCCCAGACTTCCCCTTCTACCACTCTTGTTGCACAAGAGGAAGGTACGCCACTCCTTTTGACATCCTTAGACGAGAAATCTCTTGCACCGACATCACCAAATTCTTTAACCATGACGGATCCTCTCGAACACGCCCTCTTACCTATTAGTTCTTCATCGCCTAAATCTTTTCAACGACCGGTTGACCTCTTAACATCTATTGATACAGTGCCTCATCTACTCACTGTATCACACCCTGATGTTGGAATCACAACCCACCTTTCTTCCGTACCAAATTTACAATTCAAACCTGAAGACTGTCATTCTCCAGAGGATAGACAAATCCTATGGGAATGTTTGAGTACCCCTTATTCTACTCAAATGCAGATGACCGATCCTGAGACCTCCACCATATACCCGAAGTGTTTACAGAAGCTTAAAATGCCCATGTTCTCACCTTCACCCCCCTCACCTCTACCAAATGCCTCGTCCACTTCTATTAACTTAGCCAAATCTTCCCCTACGCTTGGGACCTTACCCATACCCAGTCTAACACACCCGCCTAAGTGACTAGATTTGTCCAAGAATAAAGCCACCCCACCACCTAGGAGACACACTCAACCCGTGCCTCTATCACAATCAAAAC
Source organism: Taxus wallichiana var. yunnanensis (assembly GCA_018340775.1). Lineage (NCBI taxonomy): Eukaryota > Viridiplantae > Streptophyta > Pinopsida > Cupressales > Taxaceae > Taxus > Taxus wallichiana. The sequence continues at coordinate 337,768,300 of CM031236.1, forward strand.
CATCATCGTCATACCTACCTTCCATATTGGGACCTCATCCTTCCACCTTGCACCAATATATCACACCTCCTGCGTTTTCTCTAAAAAGACATACGCCTTCTGCACCTATACCGAGATCTAAGGGTTTATCAACATTATCACCTCACGTATCTGTCCACCCATCAACCCTAAACAAACTCCGTCATCAAAGGATTTATTTTACTGTCACTCCCCTTTCTCCGTGGTTGTTTCGCTACCATGTCATCTCGTAGCCTCATCATCTAACCACCAACGTAGCTCTGCGCCAAAGAAACCACGTTTAGTGAAAACCACGTGTCAACACCCCTTGGCTAAACCACCACCCATACGAACCAGCCACGCCCAAACATTACCGAAACCCACACAACCAATACCCTCATCCTCCTCCGATTTTGACCCACTCAAAGGATCTTACGCTAAAATCCTTGCCATGTTGGTAGAGAATGCGACCATTTCCCTACCCCCACTTAGACCTTATGACCCGTCTAAACCTCGGCCTGTAGGTTACGATGAGTCTAAAATCTGCGCTTATCACCGCACACCAGGACATGATGTGGAGGGATGCAAAGCTTTAAAAACCATCCTTCGTCAGTCACCTCTCCCAGATAGAAAGGTTAAGAAAGACAACTTACGAAGGGAGAGACCTTTAGTTTCCATTCCCTCTCCTATACCATCTATCCCCGCCTCACCAAGATCTGTCATTATTACAACCCCACCTCTTGAAGACCATGATTTATCCCAATCATCTTCTTCATCTCCGGTCTACGAGATTAATATGATTAGTGTTGCTACTCGAGCGCAGAAAAACAACGAGAAAGCGAAAGAAAGCACACCTGCGTCCTCTCTTTCTCCGTCTAGCATCCCGATTGCACCACCACCCAAAGTGGTTATTCGTGGACCCGCTTACCCCGTCTCTAATGGAGTTGCCCATCGAGCCATGATCAAACAGCTTCACCAATCACCCGTCAAAATGACACTATATGATCTCATTCAGACTTCTGAATCTCATCGACAAGCTCTCGTTGAAATTCTTCAAGGGATCGAGGTCTTACCTAATGAAACCCTACCCGTTGCCTCCATTCTAACACCCAATCACGTTGCCTCTCTCACCAAACAACCCGCTGCCCCAACCACTTCTGTCTCTGTACCACAAGCTGCTGCAGTCAGTTTCTCTGAAGATGAAATTGTTGACTTTGGTACAGAAGACCCTGACCCTGCCCTTTTCATCTCCGCTTACATCCGGGACATTCGGGTACGTCGTGTTATGATTGACGGGGGTGCTAGCCTAAACATCATCTCTTCAAAAGCTTTTCAACAAATGAATATCCCTTCTAGCTACATGTGTGCCAACCCCATCATGTTGCGGTCATTCAATGATGCTATTACCTCTACCTTAGGCACCGTGATCCTCAACATTCGGGTAGGACCACGTACTTTACCCGAACTCTTCTATGTCCTTGAGGGAGAGTTCCAATATAATATATTGTTGGGTCGTCCTTGGATCCGGGCCATGGGATGCGTTCCCTCAACATTACATAGATGCATAAAATTTGAGTACGAGGGGAAGTCCTACACCGTAAAAGCTGATCCTCCCCCCTTTAAAACTTGCAATATGTTATACCGCCCTAACGATGTGCTTATACCAATCAAGACACCCATACATTCAACCCAACCATCCTCTTCAAATGTACCTCAACCATCCACCTCAACCGCGCCTACGCCTTGGTGATGAAACCACCGTCGCAAAACCACTTCCCTTCCCGCAGCTAACATCCCAACCTCCGACCCCTTAGTAGATGTTTTTCAACGCCTTACACCGGGGAGTACCGCCTATATAACGTTAGTTCTTTCCCTACCCCGAGAGTACGGACAATTACATGCACATCCCACCTACGGCCAGTCGCGTGGGAGGTAATCTCTTACGGACCACCCCATTGCCGCACCAACCTAACGTATGGGGGTGTTGACACATCCTCCATTACCCCTGAACCTCCTCTTGGTGTGGTTCCCTTCCAATCTGATTTTCAAGTGCACGACAAATCGTCGCTTCACCCTCACCTTCTTGACTCATTGCCGTGCTTGGAAAGGCTTTGGTTTTGGTCTTTATGAACAAGGTGACATACACTCATTCCCGTGACTACCCCATGAAACACAATGATCGCGGTGGTCTCGGTTTTCTGAAACACCTACACGGAGACACCTCGTGTTAGTATGTATTCGGAAGAAGATGTTGTCACCCCTACCAAACCATCATCACCCACTTTGCCATCATCACCCACGAGAATCTATAGACCACGAATCTATCCCTCCTAAATTTTTTTTTCATAAATGCTATCTTCATAGGTCCTCTCACTTATCAACGCGATAATGAGGACCCATCTTCTCTTCCCTTACGTATCCGGACATGATCGAAGAGGATTCGCCTTTGATTAATGTTGTTGAGTGTCGGGATGACGACTCCATCCTCACTTACCTTGGCGCGGATGATTCTTATATTCAACGAGCCTTACCATCTCGAAACCCAAACCATCTTTGAGCGAATCTACTATAGAAATCAACATCCACACGGAGGAGGATCCTCACATTGTGAAGATCGGACAATCCCTTAACGCATCAGAACAAGTCACCTTTACTACTTTCCTCCGTGCATGAACCAAGCTTTCACTTGGTCCTACGCGACATGCCAGAAATTGATCCACGACATTGCTGTCCATAACATTACTCTTTGAAACCCGATTCCAAGCCAATTAAACGAAATTGAGAAAAATGCATCCACGCATTGCCCTCTTGGTCAAAGAGGAGCTCCAACGACTCCTTTATGTTTCCTTCATTCTGCCTATTGACTATCCTCAATGGATTTCTAACATCGTACCTGTCACTAAAGTGACGGGGGGACTTCGGATATGCATGGATTTCCGGGATCTTAACCTCGCTTGCCCTAAGGATGACTTCCCCCTACCTAGCATTGACCAACTTGTTGATCTCACTGCAGGCCATGAGATGCTCTCTCTCATGGATGGCTTTTCAGGATACAACCAAATTTTGGTTGCCCCTGCCGATCAACACAAAACTACCTTCATAACTCCTTGGGGAACCTTCTGTTACCGTGTAATGCCATTCGGCCTTAAGAATGCTGGTGCCACCTATCAACGGGCTATGACCTACATTTTTCATGACATTATGCACACTATCCTTGAAGATTACGTCGACGATCTTCTTGGCAAGTCTAAACATCGCAGTGAACATCTCGATGTTTTAACCATTATTTTTGACCGCCTACTACAATATTCTGTCCGTCTTCAACCAAAAAAATGTGTCTTTGGTGTCCTTTCGGGAAAACTTCTTGGCTTTATCGTCTCTTTGCGTGGCATTGAGGTCGACCCATCTAAAGTCAAAGCTATTCTCGAAATGCCCCCACCTACCAATCTCAAACAATTGCGTAGTTTACAAGGTAAGCTCCAATCTATCCGACGTTTCATCTCCCAACTCTCGGATCGATGTCAACCTTTCCATCACCTCCTTAAGAAGGACATTGATTTTCAATGGAGCCAAGAGTGCCACCAAGCCTTTGAAGCTCTCAAAACTTATCTCTTGCAGCCACCCGTGCTTATCCCACCTCAAGACGACCGCCCTTTCTACCTTTACCTTTCCGCCACTGACCACGCTGTAGGGGCCATGCTTGCACATCGTGACTCTGAAAATCGAGAACAAGCCGTTTATTATATAAGTCGTACTTTGGTGGATTATGAGACTAGGTATACACATGTAGAAAAGTTGTGCCTAGCCCTATCATTCGTGGCTACCAAGCTCCGACACTACCTTCTGAATCACAAAACTTTCGTCATCACCAACACAGACCCCATCCATTACATGTATGCCAAACCTCATCTAAACCAACGCACGCCCGATGGCTCATGCTCCTCGCCGACCTCGACCTTGAGTTCGTCACGAGAAATCAATCAAAGGACAAACCATCGCGGACCAACTTGCTTGCGAAGCCCCTTTACAGGGAACAATTTACCAATTTCACATTCCCGACGAACTCATCGCCACTCTTTCACTCAAGGAGGAGTCGTATCCAATGACTCTCTTCTTCGATGGATCCAAATGCCAACACGGTGGAGGAGCCGGCGTTGTTCTTATTCCTCTCGATGCCGAGCCTATGCCTCTTTCATTCCGACTCGATTTCCCTTGCACTAATAATACAGCGGAATACGAGGCCCTTGTTCTAGCTCTCCAGGTTTGCACTTAGGTATCAAATCTATCAATATTTTTGGCGACTCTCAATTGGTAGTCAATCAAGTTATGGGCATCTACCAATGCAAAAATGAGGAACTTCAAAAATACAAACACTACGTGGATTCGCTTCTAGCCTTATTTACTCACTATTCTATCCAAACCATTCCACGCTCTACTAACAAATTTGCGGATACTATGGCTTGCTTAGCCTCGCAAATTCCAGCCTCATCAACTGACTTTGACATTTTATCTTGGTCCAACAACTCTTTGCCCCATCTTATTCAGCCCCGGTTGTTTGTACGATAAATATTGTGTCTGCTAACTCGCAGGATACTTGGTATCACCAATTCCATGACTACCTTACAACCTTTGTTCTCCCTTCGACCTTACAAATCTTGGTAAGCGTGTTTTCTTAAACACGTTTCTCGTTATGTAGTTATGGGGGGACTCCTTTATAAACGTGGCTTTGATGGCATCCTCCTTCGATGTCTCACCGGTGCGGAGATCACCCATACCATCCAACAAGTCCATGACGGTATTTGTGGTGGACATTTTAGTGGCCTTGCCGTGGCTAAACGAATCCTTCGCCTAGGTTATTATTGGCCTACTCTCAATAACAACTGCTATGAATATGTTAAGCGTTGTGTTATGTGTCAACAACATGCCAACCTTCAACATACTCCTAGCCACCCGCTCCAGGTCGCTCGAGATCTTTGGCCCTTCTCACAATGGGGTTTAGACCTTATTGGTGAGATTCACCCGTCCTCTTCACAACGTCACCGATGGATTATCACAGCAACCGAATATTACACAAAATGGGTGGAGGCTATTCCACTCATTTCAACTAAAAAAGAAAAAATTGTAGAGTTCATTAACCACCACATTATCTGTCGTTTTGGTGTTCCTCATCGCCTGATTACAGATAATGGAAAATCTTTCAAAAATAGGTTGTTGCAAGACCTTTGTGACAACTTTGGTATCAAACTCAGCTTCTCATCACCCTACTATCCACAAGCAAATGGACAAGCCGAATCCTCTAATAAAACCCTAACCAAAATCCTCATGAAAGTTGTCAATGAGTCCGGACGAAATTGGCACGATCACATCCCCTTTGCCCTTTGGGCTTATCGTACTAGCATCCGTACCTCTACTAATGCCACACCTTTTTCTTTGGTATATGGTACCGAGGCTGTTTTGCCTCTCGAAATACAAATACCCTCCCTTAGAATATCTCTTCAGGATATTCTCACCAACGATGATTTCCGCCAAGAGCGGTTAGCCCAATTGGAGCTCCTTGACGAACGTCGTCTTACAGCTCTTGATCACCTTCAAATCTATCAAAAACGCATCAAGCGTGCTTATGATAAGCGACTCCATGAGCGTACCTTTAAGGTTGGTGATCTTGTCCTCAAAGAGAATCAACATGTCACAAAGAGCAAACGTGGAAAATTTGCTCCCAATTGGATTGGGCCTTACATAATCACTCACCTATGGATCGGGCACTTATCGTTTAGCTTCGCTTAATGGTAAGCCTGAGCCTGAACCCCTTAATGCCTTGCATCTTCGACCATTCTACTGTTGAATTTAGTGTTATATCACTTCTTATCTACCTGCCGCTCGTCCCTTGAGCTCACATACCACCACATGCACTTCGTTTCCTACACCTCATAATAAAAATCAAGCTCACATAGTTTGATTCTCACCTCACCTAAACGATGCCTTCCCCTTTTTAGTCTAGTCCATGACTTCAAAGTATTAAAATAAGCCGTATTCTTATGGGATTTTCTTGAGTCAAACTTCCTACCAAACTAGATGCTTCACGCCAAAAGAACATCTAGCTATCTAAATTATATATGACTCTCCTCGAAGGATAGCTATATGCCAAATTATTGCTACTATTCTATATAGACTGCTCCCCCGAAGGACAGCTATGCACTAAAATCATATCTACTACTATAAATAGACTGCTCCCTCGAAGGACAGCTATACACAGTCAGCCTTTATCAGAAGCTTCTCGCATTGATCAGCTTCGTGAAGACCTCAAGAATAAAACAATCAATATCCCTTGTAGACTTCCCACATCGATCAGTCTATATTCAATAAAATAAAAGCCTCATTCAAAAAGAACTTTTTGGGTCATGGACTTGTCTATTTAGGGTAGGTTCTCTTTCGTCAGAACACTCACTTTGTAATAAGTTCTCTGCGTACCTCAGCTATATCATCCACCTCACCTCACCATTTGTTTCAACTCAAGGGACGTAACGTACACCCGATATATTGTGATCATACAACTCTTTTCACCTATGGACTTCTCGTCTATGCACGGTACCTAGGGCTTCAAGCTCGTTCTACGTTGTGTGGTTTGTTTAGCTCTTTTCACCTACGGAGCACTCTTTCGCTTTGCCTCGCATCTAGGATTGTGTGTTGATCTTAATCAGGACATGGTTCCCTTCTACTTGGGTAGGCTAACTTTCGCTTCCCTTATACCTTTTACAACATCACCAATTCATTACCGACACCAACAACCTTACCTTACCAATATTAATATCAATATTCTTACCAACCAACCAATTGCCTAAACCGTACCAAATTGCCTGAATTCACCTCTCCCTGATCCTAAGGGAGAACTACATCGGTCTGAGGCCCCTCCTTGCTTTGTGCAAAGGGCTATGTAGGCAGCACTTCGGAGACATGGGGTCTCCCAAGGTTAGCTCGACCATCCCCTACCATAACCTATCATGTGTGGTAAATATAAATATTTTTGTGTATTTCTATTTAATCACATTCCTCTTTATCCTTTTTCAAAAACACCAAAAATCACAACGCAAACATTCTTATTATTATCAAATCAACATACATATTCAGTCTTATCTAGATGTTAAACAAATACATCTTCTCTATCATCGACACGCAGGTCGGCATCCTTATTTATTCTTATACCTTGCTAACATTTACTTAGACCCTCACGATTCATCCCGACCCAGGAGATGATCGTGATCGTCGACGCCTCTCGCCGGGCCTCTCTGTCCTCAAAGGTACCGCGGCTATTGGTACCACCCACTGATCTGCCAATCTCTCCTGTAACATATGAATACGCCCTCTCGCATGGAGGAATCCAGCCTCTAGTCTCTCCGCCCGTGACTCCGCAACCGCTAACAATCCTCTTGCCTCATTCACCTGCGTTTGGAGCTGCTGAACTAAACTCTGCAGACAATCTCTCTCCACTGTAATCACAGCTATGTCAGGGTGATCACGTACACCTCGCAGCTCTGCTACCCACCATAACCTATAGGCCTCTATCGTTCCTGCATCCATTACACTGCGATCGGCTGCTATCTCCTCTGGCCCTTCTGGAGGTGTTGGCCGGGGAGGTGAGAATGCTGCCTCGGCGTCGATCCTCATATATGGTCTATAAGCCAGGGGTATATCTCGCACAAATCCAATTGTATTTTGCACGCGATCTAGAGGAATCCTCTCATACTCACCTAGCCTGTGCCCTGCGATCCACCTCAATCGCTCTACACCCCTCAACTCCTCAGCTATGTTCTCTGTTACCATATAGTTCCCGTAAGGCCTCAACCAACTAATGCCCGACCTAAGGCGCAACCCTAACAATCCGGCCCGACCCAAGGCCGTAACCATAACCATTCGGCTGACCCAAGGCCACAACCAACCATTTGGCTCGACCCAAGGCCTCAACCAACTAATCCGGCCGACCCAAGGCCGCAACCCTAACAATCCGGCCCGACCCAAGGCGCACCCTAACCATCTGGCGACCCAAGGCGCGCAACCAACCATTTGGCCCGACCCAAGGCCTCAACCAACTAATCCGGCCCGACCCAAGGCCGCAACCCTAACCATCCGGCCCGACCCAAGACCTCACCTTACCCATTTGGCCCGACCCAAGGCCTCAACCAACTAATCCGACCTGACCCAAGGCCGTAACCCTAACCATCCGGCCCGACCCAAGGCCGCAACTCTACCCATCCGGCCCGACCCAAGGCCTCACCCTACCCATCCGGCCCGACCCAAGGCCTCACCTACCCATCCGGCCCAACCCAAGGCCGCACCCCAACCATTTGGCCCGACCCAACGCCGTACCACTTCCATACCTTACATAACATCACCAACATACACTCTTATCCACCCATCCTGTAGTTTTTGTCCAATCGAGCTCCCCTGTTCGTGTTTTAGCATAATTAGGGTCCTTGACTTGATCCCATCGACCAACTTTGCCCTGAGACCTAGACCGTGACATTTATCTCAACCAAACCAACCATTTGGTACTTGCCGAACATGCCTAAATGTTCTGTACCTTACCCGTTATATACCCGGAGCTACTTCCTATGCCTTGGATACCAGGATTATATCACCCTTGTTTGGATAAACTATCGACCTTTGCCTATGCATTGCTGGTTTGCTCGTCAAATCATGTACCCTAGTCGTACTATTGCATTTCAACATGCGTCTGCTTCCTTGGACCTACCCCACCACCTTACCATCCCCTCTACACCATTTACCCTTTATCAACCCTATCCCTGATTTCCCGTTCACTCAATCTGTGATAGATTTGAGGGGGATTACCTATACCCTTAACAGGGGAAACCACTTCATATTATTGTCCGTGCAGCTTTACAAAACAAGCTACACGACAATAAGGGGCTAATGTAGACACCAAATTTGTGTCTTACGACCCCTTGTGACCCGCATCTCATCTCGCAACTTAACCTCATCACCTAAACCTTACACAATTATTTATTAATTACCTTGTAATTGATAAATCCACATCACCTTACCTGCCACCTCATTTTGCCACCTCATCATGACCTAGCCCTAACCCTAAACTAACCTAATTAAGACCTATGACTTGGTCTAGACTCACATCCATAACTAATGCCTCCTTACTCGCACCCAAAACCGACCTTCTAGCCACTTGACCAAGCCCGTAACTGATCTCTCGGGAGAAAAGTAGGGAAGGTGGGCTATTTTACTAAAAATAGCCTACTTTTTCCTTACCGATGCCGGTTCCTACTCGACCGCCGTCGGTTACATAACCGCCATCGGCTCCCTGTAAATGGGCTCCCCGAACCAAAATCAAGGGTCGAATGATTTTTGAATCAACAGAGATCATTGGGAGAAGAAAAAGAGTCCAGATCTTCACTTGACCGAGCAGAGACGAGTGAAGAAACCAGAAGCGTTTGCAGCAAAGGAGATCAACTTGCATCTTTGTCAAAACCAGTAAGTCACATCTTGCATGTCCTCTGTTATAACATTTCTTATGCTCTTTGAATCACAGTCCTCCTAAATCCGTTTCTGAATCCACTACCCAACGTGCCATTGCATCTAACTGTCATTCTTTTACCTCTCATCATCTCATTTCCTAATATCATCCATAAACCAGCCTTACAAACACCATAGCTACCAAGAAGGTCCTAGGCCCAACCGACGTCGGTTACCAGAAACCGGTATCGGTTACCCTGACTATAACCAGAAACCAGCCTTCTCCTACCCGTTTCAACCAAGTAATCTAATTGATATTTTGCAGTCATTTGTGTTAATTCATATTAGCAGTAGGGAACTGACCACCTTCGAAAGGAAGTTTTATATTTCCTAGGCCCAAGGCAGTTTCCTCATTTATTGTTTAATCAAATCTTGTGGTCTTGTGTTCTTATTTGCAGTAGTCCTTCCAAGACAAAAAGGAGTTCTTCGCCAGTCAACTTGATCTTTCTCCACGGTACGCGCACACCATCTCGACATTTAACAGGTATTCCTCCTAGCCCTAACCCTATCTGTTTCTAAAAGGAATGAAAGGATAGAAACAACTCTATTCCTAGAAGCCGAAACATTCCGAGCGAAACAACACCAAAGTAAGAATTAAAGCACAAAGATTAGGGCTGAATTGCTTTGGAGGGATACCACTCACAAGGGTTCTATTTTCAACATGAGATTTACTTATGGAATGAATTCTTCTATTTCTTCTTGTTGAAGGAAGAGGGAAACCTTGCCACTCCACGAGTGATCGACATCGATAATCTTCAATACCAACTACTCTCCTTGCCACGAGTAAATCGTAGAGTCACCAGATCAAATAATGATCAAGAAAATGTTCATAAAACTGGAATACGTTCAAAATGAATCCCCAACGGAGTCACTAAAAACTGTTGGTTTTCAAATAAGGACTTTATTAAAAGCAAGAATCAGGGGACGAAAGTACCTCCTCTTTAATGGGAGAGGTTCCCTTATTTAAAGGCAAAAACCTATTTACAAATGTACAATGTTTAGCTTTAATGAGGAACTCTGATATTATGAAAGTGTTTGATATAACAGATCATCAATACAAAAGATAGAAGAATTAAGGAACGGGAGGGGGCAGAATAGCACTCTCAAGAAATATAGATAACAAAATAATTCCTTACTCATGCCATAAGGGAATCATATAGAACATAATCATTTGCATTTAAAACCACAAGATGTTATTTCATAGACACAAAGTTCCAGAGATGACATCCACAAGAATACAAAGCTTCTTGAAGTAAAACAAACTAATGATCCAATAACTTTTAACAGATAGCAATGAAAGAACAAGAGCAGATGGAAACAAAAAGAGAGATCTTCTTGTATTGATAGCTTTTAACTCCTTTACACTTTCAAAAATCAATAGAGTTCTAGCCCTTGAAAATGGCACATAGGGTCTATTATATAACTTATAAATTGGTTACACTTGATAACCGTTTCTTTTAACTAAAATGTTAATTAAGGAAGTGCTTGACACAAGATCCTTAATTAGTTTACAATGAGCTCAATTTCAGATAAAGGAGGAGGAGAGGAGAATCTAGAAGAGAAAACATCTACATATTGTTGGGGAGGGCCCACCGGGTGAGAATCCCTTGCTTGAATCTTTTCAATGCTTCAGCCTATCTCTGCCTCGTGGTGACCGATCTATTGGAGTGGCTTGAGACCAAGTTCCTAGGCATTTCTCCATGTCCTTATCAAACTCGGTATGCTCAAGGTATTTTTTATTAGCCTCTTGATAGCACATTAAAGAGAGAAAATATCCTTTATCTTCTCTTTAGTAATCAATTCCTCCTTGAACGGGTTTTACGTAACAAATGCCCTGAATCGAGTTTTAATCTCTTAGAGAGAGAAAGGAACACTTGTGGTTTCATCATGAAGATGATAGTGAATATCTTTGATGGCGGACCACAACAAAAAAATTTGAAGGATTCTCCCTTCTACCAACTTTGTTCCTCAATTCTCCCAAGGCTTCTTCCAAAACTTTTATTTTCCATTCAACACTGAAAACCCATGACCTTGACAAGTTGTCCTTGGCATCATCAAAAACTTTATTGGCCATCAATATCTTTTCATCGGCCTATTCCATCGGTGAATACGTATGATGCAACTACTCCAAAGCTTGATTCTTTGTCCATGGTTCCAATAGAGGAGGAGAGTTTTTATTGCAAGTTGGCGACTTCTCATTGATTTTGAAGGCTTCTACAATGAAATTCAATCTGAAATGATCATGTCATCAACCATGGCTTCCATAGCCCTTCCATAAGTGGAATACCTGTGTATATCCTTGATACTCTGAACCTCATCCTGACTGAGAATCATAGGAGGTGGAAGGGAAGTTAGTGGAGTAGGATCCAAAACTTTATCTTTAGTCAACAATGATTTGATGAAGTTAGAAAGAACTTGATTTTGTTCTTCCAACTATTCTATAGTCTGTTTACCCTTCTCCACTCTCTCGATAACCTTGGTTACTATTTCTTAGAGGTTATGCACCTCACTCTCAAGAGTGGATTCTCCCATTAGAATCCTAGAAAGCTCCAAGTCAGAGGCTAATAGATCTTGCTCTTTCTTATCAACTTTAGGCTTTGCAACCTCTAGAAATTGTTGGCCCTAAGCATCTGTCACTATTCTTGAAGTTGCTTTGGCTCTCTTTACTAGAGGAGGAGGAGTAGTGCCTAACAAGGTTGCCATAGCATCAAAGTTTGGTCTGAAAAACGGGAAGAAGGTTTTCTCTTCCTCACGTCGACTGGGGGTTGTACCCATGTAAAAGTAGAGGGAGAAGAAGAAGGAACAAGAGGTCCAAGAGCAAGTGAGCTCATGGAACTTAAAGTATTCACCACTGTTTCTTCCAGTAGAGATGTGAGTGAGGCATCTAGAGCTTCTTGAGTAGAGGAATTAGTGGTACTTGGAGGTTTAGTGCTAGGCACTTCCTTCTCTTTTTCTGTTGTAACTTCTGAAGTTCCTGCAGGGTTTGGTACCTCACCATCATCACTTTCACTGAGAACAATAACATTCTTTGGCCCTGAAGGTAGTTTTGAATGCCCTGAAAGGGTTCTTCCTCAATTGGCTCTTGTTTAACCTCTTTTACCTTCTTTTGATACACTTGAGTGGAAGAAGAGGGAGTAGATGATTCAAGTTCTTTATTTGAGGAAGGAGGAGGGGTTTGTGCAGGTACCTTCATGTTAGGTGTATGTGATTCCTTCCTAGGTGTTGAAGTATCTCTAGAAGAAGATCCACTTTGATTCTTCCTAAGCTCTCAAACCTTTCTGTCAAACCAAACCTTGGTTCTTACAAGGACAGGGGCCAAAATCTCAACCAAGTCATCCTTCTCCTTCTTGTACCAGTCCAGATCTTCCAAAGGAGTATGTTTGATTAATGTCTCATATTCATAGGACAGCCAGTCTTCATTATCATCTTGGAACCCTTCAGGAATTTGGTAGAGATTGAGCTCCTTTATCAGCTGCAGAGAGAATCTGCCATAGTGCCTCCGCCTTGCTTCAAAGTCATCTGCACAATTGGCCCAGTAGTCCTCAGTATTTGACCTGTGATGATAATTAATTCTAAGGTTTTCTCAATGAACTTCTTCAAATCAAAATAGGTCCTAGGCCTGAAAAAGTGGACAGTGATGGGAGCAAGGGCCCTTTCTATATTTTGAGCATCCAAGGTTGTTTTGCATGTATAATTACCCAAGGAAATAGGGAAATGTAGACCAGAGATTTTCTTGTCCCTACAGGTTCTATGCAATTTATCCAATTACCTACACACTTCAATCAAAGCCATCTTGTCATTACAAAACATGGGGAGCTTGAGAGGTGTGTTCTCATAACCAGCCAACCTGATATATGAAAACCTCCTAAACTGAATGAAGAAAGCTCCATACTTTGCTATCAGGTTCATGGCCTCATCAGAAAATCTCCTGGTAGTATCACCTTCTAAGAGCCTCACAATATACATGGTAAAGGCATCATTAACCCTCTTGAAGTTGTGGTTGCTAGTTTCAAGGGTGAATTGAGGGCAGTATGCATAAATGGGTTCATCCTTCTGACCCTCTATGTAAGTGAATCCAAACCACTGCCAAGATGTTGCTAGGGTATACATGAGATAGGAAGTCATATAGAACTTCTTAGTCTGTTGCACATTGGACAATTGCTCGGTCAAATTCATGCAAATGATTTCTACCCAATTTATGTTACACTACCTTCGCAGATGATGTTGATGAGCGGGCACATCCAAAAGTGAAATTCATTGGTAGAGGGAAATCCCATGACACGAGCTAGTAAGATAATGAAATCAGATAACTCTTCATTGAAATCAGCTCTAAATAATGCCTTGGAAAGTTGGGATGCTCCCTTCTTAGGGTTCTTCAACCATGATTTTGCTATCCTCGCCTTATATTTATCATTGTCTTACTCGAATAGAGTCTGAGCTTGAGCCTGAGTGATAACAATGGAGTCTTCAACTTCTAGAATCCATAGAGCAGTAGTAATGGTAGTAACATCTAGTTTAGCAATTAGCTCCCCATGCACATTAGACAATTCCTTGGTGTCAGGGTTAAAGTGAGCCCCATAGGTGAGCACGGTGTTAGCACATTGTACTGAGATAGGGAAGCCCACTGCATACGCAAGGCCACTGTCATTTATCATCTGTACCATGGGGGAAGGATTAGGGCTAATCAATCTGTTCCAGAAATTACCAAAATCCAAGTGTCGAACCTCACTATCCCCAATATCGGGAACAGAGGACTCAAGCGGTGAAACATGTTCTTGACCTTGGAATTTAATCTTCATGTTTGCAACGTATAGAGAAATAGCCTTCACAGATCGAATCCACAATGAAAAATGAAAAGGGAATGGGAGCATGAGTAGATGATCTTAATTGCAGGGATTCGAGTGAATGATGGCAAGTGAGCAGTGTGTCAAATGCGTAGAGGGTAGTCCCATTAAATAGCCATTTAGGAGAGAGAAGGTCATAAATGCACATTAAATTCATATTGCACCGACTTAAAAAGGTAAGAATCGGGAAGAGTGGAAAAAATTGGCCCGGATGGTCTTTGGTACATTTGGAACATGAGGACGTGAAGACATGATCCGGATGACACGGAAGATGCATATAAAGCGGGCCAAATGAGCACGGGTGGTCCAAAAACTTGAAAACACAAGGGATGCAAGGGATGTAAAGACACAATTCAGTGACATACGTAATGTGCGGGAAAATCAAGGACAGAAGGCACAGATGCTTTTGGGACAAATGGGACAAAAGTTCATGAAGGACCCGATCCGGCGATGTGGGCGATCCGGGAACAGAAATCTGAATGAACTTGGAACATATGGACCGAAAAGTTTTGACATAACTGAAAGTTAACAAATTTTCAGGAAATGTGGCCGATTGTGGAGCAGAAGGCCCGAAGACTTGGTACATGAGGGACAAAAAGCACCTGACAAACCCGCAAATCACCAAAATGACTCCAAAAAACGTGAATTTTTACTATCTCCTCAAATTTTCACTTCACTAGAACATCATCGAAGGGTGTCAACTCAAAATTTTCAATTTTTGACTTTCGAAATAGGGAGAGTTTTGAGAGCACAACAATATCCAAATCTAAAACCAAGTAATAGGAGTCAAAGAAGCATATACTGACCGAGATGTGGTATAGGATAGTTAGAATAAAGGTGGAAGGAGCCTTAACCTGAATAAATTATTATTATTGGTAATCCTATCACTTAAAGGAGGTTGAAATCATCATGCATGGAAAATTTCAAACCTTGAGTAGGTGATTTGAAATATTTATGGTCAAATTACCCCTGTCGGGTTTCTCAGAAGGGTTTTAAATGCCTGAGCTAGGGTAGAAGAAATAAAATAGAAAATAAAATCATTTTCTCCTAAAATTTGATACTAATGATCCTAAGGATGTGTACTAAGAGATCATGAAAATAAATTTAAGAAATAATTGTTAAATGTTCATATTTTTATGGCAGTTTGGAAGGGAATGGTTAAACACAGTTTAAAGGCTAGAAAAGAGGGTAGTTTTGCAAAGGAAGTGGTATTTATGTTTTGAGTTGGAACTTGAAACTTATCAGGCCTAAAGAAATAAATAATTTTTCCTCAAAATGTTTATTTTGTGTCTTGGAAGTGTATACATTAAAATTTATTGAAGTTGCAAGACTGTCTCAGGTTTGTTGTCTTCTTGCAAGCAAAAAGTGAAAAAGTGGGATATATAGAATTGTATAAAGAATTAAGAGCTGATATTTTAGGGGAAAGTTTGCATAGTCAAATTTGAACTAATGAACCTAGTGATACCTCCTAGAAATCTATGGAAGAGTGAATTCATGGTTAGATCAAAAAGCTTGGTCTTAAGGGCATATAAGGTCAAAAAGCAAAATGATGCAAAATGGAGTAATGGAACTAGTTTAGTGATGTGAGAAGATGTATTTGATTATGTTACACATGTTAGAAGTGGTTTTGATTCTTGGTACAATGGTTTTGTGCATTTTGGCATATTGAGCTAGCATTTGCAAGTGTGAACTATTGAGAAAAAGTGAATGTTGAAGATGTTTTCATGACTTCTAAACAAAACTTTTTGACGGATTAAGCATGTATGTAGGGTGACTGCATCAATTGAGGAAACTCCAAATGAACAGATAGATGAATGGGATAAGGAAAGGTTTATTTTTTATCCATATGAAACTTTTGAAGAGAGTGGTTTAGAAACATATTATATTCAAGAGGAAGCGGACACATTCCAAGCTTATTGAAACAAGACCAAAACTTGGAAGGTTTATGGGAGATGTGCTTTAATGGATCAAAGTGCAAACTTATGGTTTGTGCGAGTGTTATTTATTTCACCAAAATCAGAAAAATTTCTCTTTTCTCATAGACTTTAATTCAATTACACCAACAATGTGGTTGAATATGAATCCATGATCCAAGGATAGAAAATTACAAAAATAAAGGTCTCAAAAGCATAATGATTTTTGGTGACATAACTAGTTATTTAGTAATTAAGATCTCAATGCTCACCTAAAACACACCTACTCTAATATTATAAATATAGGGTATGGGATATCTTGGAATATTTTGATACTGATAAATCTTCAATTTGTCCCAAGAAAGAAAAATGTTGATGTTGATCGGATGGCTTTCATTGGAGCATAATTTGATCTTATAGAGATATCATGAAGGATGAATACCAACATGTAAAGCTAATAATTAGGCTAGAAATACCTAATAGCATATTTCATTTTCAAATTTTTGAAAATGATTAGAAAATCATCAACTTTATCCAACAAGAGGCGAGAATTATCTCAACAACGTGCAACCTAAATTGTAAGAAAGTCATGGTGACAAAATCATCCAACTGAAAACTAATTAGTTACTAAAAGGATTAGTAACATTGGAGAGTGAACTTACACCTAATTATCAGTTCAAATGAGATAAAACAATTATTAAAATCAAGGATGAAGACTACCATGAAGTAGTCATGTTTTTTGGGAAACAAATAAAATTAGGTAAGGTATGTACTTAAGAACAACATCGTGAATTTTTTGAACTATGTAAAAATATGATTATATTATTGTATGGACATATGATGATCTCAAAGGATAAAACCCTAACATCATTGAACACACAATTGAGTCGTCTCTTACTACCAATACTATGAGGAAAAATCAAAGGCCACTCAACCCCTAAATGAGAAAATAATTGACTAGAATTTGATTGAGGTTAACATCATCTTTCCTATCATACATTCCTCTTGGGTTGCCAATCTAGTCCATATGAGGAAAACTAATGGTGATATCATGATAAGTGTATAGTTTAGGTACTTGAATAAATATTATCTCAAAGATCATTATCCCATGACTTTTATGGTTAAGATCTTGCAAATAGTAGTAAGGGATAAGATATTCTCATTTTTGGATGGTTTTTAGGATACAATCGTATCATTGTCGAAGAGTCTAACTAGTAGAGGACAACCTTCACCACCAAATGGGGGACATACAATTATGGGAAAATGTCTTTTGGATTATCTAATTTTTTTGCCACCTTCCAAATATCCATGGAATTAAATTTCAAAGGTTTGATAAATAACATCATCTTGGTCTATGAAGATGATATTACTATTTTTTTTTAAAATGAGAATATCATTTGGATCACCTTGAACAAACCTTCAACAGGTGTAGAGAGTTTTTTTGTCTTTCAACCCCCAAAAGTGCATATATGGTTTATGAAGGTAAAATATCGAGTTATGTTTTTCAAAGCATGGTTTACCCATAGACCCTAAAAATTATAGCCATCATTACCTTATACATCCCTTCGCATGATAAATCACTTCAATAATTCTTGGGAAGATAAATTTTGTGAATAAATTTGTCACCAATTTTACAGCTTAATGAGACCCATCACTTGATGTTTAAGAAGGGATGTGACTTTCAATGGACATAAGCGGGAGGATTATTTTTCAAAAAAATAATATGGTCATAGATCAAGCTCCTACTATGATTAAGCCAAATTTTGAAAAAAACACTCTCTATGCATTTTGAGGAACAAATAACTTAGCCACCATATTAACTTAAGAAAATTAGCAAGGTTTGGAACAACCTATTGCCTTCACAAGTCGAGACTCTCAAAGACTGTGGAAATTAAGTACAATTTTGTTAAATAAATAAATATTTAGAGTCCTAAGAGCCATTAAAATATTTAGACATCTTTTGTCAAATAACAAGATTAGATTTTTTTAACTCACCCAAACATCAAGTAGTATATTCTGAGCACATAGATTTGTGACAAAATATTTTCTTGGATCACAAAAATATGGAGTTCGATGTGGAAATAAAATCCACTAAGATGATCATAGGTAGAGAATTTTTTTGGCACTCAGCTAAAGATTTATGGTCTTCTCCAGAATTTGTATGCATCTAACCAACAGAAGTTGCAATAAAGTCAAGTGTAGAAAACACTTGGTTCTAAAACATGATGAATTATTTACACACAAGAGAACTACCTAGTGCTTTCAAAGTAGAACCAAAATAAGTCATTTTAGGTTGCATACCATTCATTACGAATTGATTAATGAGTTTCTCTTCTAAAGTAACATTAATGATTCCATGTTTAAGTGTTTTGAACCAAACAACATCAAAAAGGTACTAAAGGAGCTCCATCAAGGATTTTCCGGTGGTCATTTTTCCTTAAACCATTGCGACAAAAATTATCATGGTTGGTTACTTTTAGACCACCATGTTTTTTTATTTTCACAAGTGGGTGAGAAGCTACAAGGAATGTTTTCTTTTGAAGGAAGAAAGAGTGTGGATCCCTTCCTCTTCAATCAATCTCATCAGACCAACCATTTTCCTAATGGTGGTTAGATTTCATTGGCATGGTAAATCCTCTTTCAATTTTTGGTCACAAGTGGGTTTTAAAATCCATATATTATTTAACCAAATGGGTTGAGGCAGTTCCATTAAAAGAAGCAACTAAAAGTGTTAAAGTGGACTTCTTGGAGGACATTATAACAAGGCTTGAAATCCCTCGCACTATTATCTTAGATGAAGCTAAATATTTTTGGAGCTAAAGTTACATATTTTTCCTTGAGATATGATATTTACTTGAAAACATCATCAAATTACTATCCTCAAAGAAATGGTCATGCAAATTTCTCAAACAAGAATCTGATCATAATCATGAAAATCATCGTGAAAGACAATCTAAGGAAGTTGCATACAAAGGTGAAGATAACACATTGAGAGGATATGACCACACACAAGAATTCCATTGGTAACTACCCTTTCATGTTTTGGTATGGCTGAAAAGCTAGACTTGTAATCTCACTATAACCCCCAACATTTGAGTTAGTTCATATGCTAGAGTTAGAACACCATGATAGCATAACCATCGAGGATTGCAGAGTTGGTCAACTTGAAATAAGTTAGAGTGGAGTCAAAAATAAACTTTAGGATCATGAACAAGTTGTGAAGAAGTGGTTTGACAAGAAGTCTCATCCACAAGACTTTAAAATTGGATAATTGATCCTCAAATGGGATGAAGAAAGAGCTACTACTAGAAGACACGAGAAATTTGACACCATTTGCGCAGTGGATCATACCAAATCACTGAGTGCAAAGAAAACAATGTCTTTGAGTTAGGAAAAAATTGATGGCAAGTTATTGCATATGCAATTCAATGGGATTTTCCTTCAACAGTACATATAAGCTTTGTTTCCCCTTGTACATAAATGTATAGTTTTATTTTCTCTCATTTGTCTATTGTTTTCTTTTTTTTCCTTATTTTTTGTTGTCTTCTTGTTATAACTCTAAGATATGGGTGTCTCCTGCATTTAATATTACAAATCCATTTTTTTCCCAACTTTTTGTATTTCAAAGTTTTTCAAGAGACCTTTCCTATTACAAAATAAGTGTTTTTGTACACACTTTGCACTTTCCTTTGGGAATGTATGCATTTCCATTTTCGATTTTTTGTAGGTAATTCTTGATGCTTGCTCACATTCAACACCTTATAATTTTCAAGAAAATGCAGAGTTTTTAAGGTTTTCAAGGAATTCAAATCCATCTTTTAGAGGTAAATTTAATCTGCTAAAATGTAGAAATTCATTTTTTTCCAGAATCATACTACATGCCCAATGGATGCACGAGAAAATTGATCCACACATTCAGTATGAAAATTCCCCTTATGATTCACTAAAAATGTTGTTAAATTCAAGCAATGTTGAATTTCCCAACTGTTGCATATAATCCAAGTGGAAATCAGCTTAAAACTACTTGCACTTTGTTTATTTTACTAATCAAATTGTCCAATTTCAGCCACATTTTTGTTCTCCTTGTGATCATGGCTTCAAAACTCATTGAAGCCTCTATTTTATCCGTTTACTCTTCATTATATGCCTTATATTAACTAAGTTTGGCCTTTATTTTCTCAATTGTTTGAGCTTTATTTATTTAAATTCAAAAATGTCGTGGTATCATTTAATTCCCAGAAATCTCTAAGTAATGGTTGCTTTAGACAATTAGCCACTATTAAATTATTTTTACCTCCTAATGGATCCTTGATACTTGGCATGGACCCAAACCATAGTGTTCAGTCAGAGTTTCCAAACTTACCATCTTTTATAGTTTTCAATACCTTTAATGGATGGTTGGCACTTGACAACCATTGGGTTCACCGTGTTATGCAGAGATTTCTAACTTAGTCTTTTTTCCTCATTTTAAATGCTTGTGATGGATCTATGAAAAGTGCACTCATTGGTGCTTTAAGTGTTTTGGATAATTCAGGATCGTCTTTGATGGATGAGAGATAACTAGATTAAGCAACACATGGTGACAATCAATGCACGGTACTATCTCAAGGTTAAGGTTTTATCTCTCCACTTTATAGAGTTCTCGATACACAACACATGTCATGGTTTACACATGGAATTCATTAGTGCTCTTCACTATCTCATACTATTGATCTTGGCCTCCAAAATCTACATAACACCCATGGAGGTCACGTGGAAGTTATGGACATGTGGAAAAGATCAGTGCTCTATATTATCTCAAGCTTTTGGACTCCATTACCTATCCCTACCAAATGTCGAAGAACTAATTGAAGACAAGTGGCATGGTTAACACGAGGAATAAATCGGTGAGGTCTGTGAATTGTTATAGTTTCCCTTTGGCGAGGTTAAATGTAACAATTTATCCTAGTGGAAAATGAAGCTCGAGAATGTCTGATATGGGGAAAAGGTTAAAAATAAAGCTTTAATTTTTAATAATATCCTTCGATAGAGAGTTCCAAATGATGAATGGGTAGTACCATTGGAAAGGTAATTAAGAGAGATTCACATTGAGCTTAATGTAGAGGAAAATGGTTGAGTGATTTGTGATAAACTTTTGTGAGTGCTTGGGTATATTTTTCTCACATTTTGATATCTAATTACTCTAAATCAATCTCATATGCTTCTAAAGTGTTTTTCCTCTTCTAGAAGATGTTTTTAAGCTAATATTTTCCTTATAGTTCCACCCAAATGAAAATGAAAGAGTGAAACAAGTTGTGGATCAAAAATGGGATTTCATAGTGTCTTAAGGGTGAAATCATGATATAGGAATAAATGGAAAATCAATCTTCACTCATCCTCCTAATCTCATGGAAATGCATTTATGATTTCACAAGGATTAATTTGGAAACAAAATATTTGTTTTATTCTAACAAATGAAGGCATAAAATCATTATACAATCAGATTTACTTGAGGCTCATGCGGGTTTTATGTATAAAGTTTATCTCAACACCTTCCCATCTTTGTATCATGGTTAAGCATCATCCTTATGCCAGCATAGATCCTACGAATATGTTATAAGGTGGTTTTGGGAATATATTTTTAGTTGTGTATATTTTCTAAGCCATATGGTCTATGTGGAAGATATAGGAATGACAGAAGGAGATATACTCCACCATATTATGTATCATCCTCTTCTCTCTTTCTTCCCCTTCCCCTTGTCTCTTCTTTTGATATAAGTATCAATCTCATATAATTTTAAAGGGTTTTTCTTCCTTGAATATGAATTCACTTTTATATTTTGAGTTTCGATATTCTTGAGTGCCTCCGACCTTTGGTTTTAAGATTTGTAAATGCATAAGTGGCTTAAATTATTTTAATAGAATGTTGACATGTTAAGTTTAGGTGTTGTCATTGATGTAAAATCCTATTAATGGAAAACATGATGATGGAGGTATGTTATAATTTTCTTATACATATTTGATGATGTGGAGATTTGGGTTGTTTTACGGTTGCATGAGTGGACGAGGTGAGATTGGCTTGGTCTAGCAATCCTAGTCAAGTGACCTAGTTATCTTAGGTGAGGATGCATGGTGAGTGGAGCTATATGATGACTTGAGGAGAATGGTAGCAGCATGGATATCATGTTAGGAGAGTGTTAAGAAACTCACATGATTTTTAGAGTGTAGGTACATGTGGAAGACCTAGTTACAGGTGCTCATCTAGACCTAGTCTAGGTGCTTAGAGACCAAATGAGGAGGTATAGAGCCATGTGAGATCATGGAGTCATTTAGGTGAGTTATATATGATGTCTTAAGGGTTTTAGGTCCTTTTATAGAGCTAGGAAGTATATCCATGAGGTTTTTTTACTTGGTCAAGGTGCACACTAGGCCTAATCCTAGTGTTTGTAGGCCTAATCAGGCGTGATAGTCACTTGTAGGTATGTGTGATCCTTTCAGATAACTCATGGAAGTGTGTTATATTTTTTTCATCATTTAGAGACATTTTTTAGAGGTTTCATGCATGGTTTTAACGTTGGTTCAGTTGGTCTTGGCCTAGAACATGCAAACCCTAAGGGCTAGTCATGCAAATGAGATGGGATATGAATATGGAGACATATTTGAGATATTTTATGATTTTATATGTTATTAGGATATGTTTATATGTTGTGGGAAAAAAATCAGGTGACCATCTTGAATATTTTGCAAGATAGAGTGTTTTTAGTGGAACAGGGTCCAAGAAAGAGCATTTTCCACTCAAATTGCAACTTTTGATGCTCACTATGAATTGTGTGATTTGCATGGGACCTTTTGGATTTTAGGGATTATTTTCCATTGAGTTAAGATCATTTAAAAATAATAATTAGGTTATTTCATTGTCACATTTTTATGAACAAATGTTAAGAAGGTAAATTGTTTTTGTGAGTTTGAAACCCTAGGTCAAGAGTGATGGAGAAGATCTTCATGATAGGTGCCCAAAATTGATTTTTATTTTTATTATGATGATTTTAGGTTTTATGTGACTCCTCCATATTTATATAAAGGTATGGTATATCATGTGATGATTTGTGGACCCCACTCAAACAGGCAAGTTTCTGAAGAAGTTTAGTTTGAGGCAAATTTATCAAAGGAGGTATGAAATAAATTGATATTATTTTTAGTATGGTAGTTTTAATTTATTTCCATGATGGTTTCAGATAATTTTTGAGTTTATAGAGGGAAAAGTGTGCCCTATTTATGAAGACTGTCTTGAGACCAAAAAGAGCGATTTTGGAGCGAGTTTTAGAGATTGACTGATTGAAGGCCTTCCACTTAGAGTTGGAAGGAAATGTAATATGTTATGGAAATTAGATTCAGATTTATTTCTAATGGTATATTATTTTTCTCTTTATGATAAGTTTTGATAGGTCATCATCTCATTTTGTGAAGAAGAAGGTTATTTGTTTTCGAGGCCAAGATTGCTTTGGATAGAAGATGGAGGTAGAAGACTAATGTTTTGGATTGGTTGATGTTTGATATCAGTTGGAGATTAAATAGGTATGAATTTTTTCCATATTTAATGCATTTAGAGATCATAAAAGTGGTATAAAGGGTGAAAACCAGTGTGAGTTTCCAAAATTGCTTTTACAGGCAACTCAATTTAGTGAAAAGGAGAGTGAGTGTGGTTTGCATGTATGGATGTTTCATAATCTCTAGCAAGAAAAATTTGTTCTTCATGTCATTTTATTTCCAATGAGTGGTTACATGTCATATTTGAGATGTTCTTAGGTGATATATAGCATGATAGGTGAAGATTGGTTCTTGGAAACAACTATTTTGAGAAGGATATGAGCCTTCTTGTTAGTGTTATGAAGAATTTTATTGGTGAAAGATAATTTATGACCATGGATGATGTTTTTATGTCATATTTTACATTTTTAGGCATTTGGAGGCTTGAATAATCATGGTGATGAGGTTTGTGGTCTTTGATGAATCAGGTGATGGGGTTTTGAGCTATTTTTGAGCTTGTTTGGTATGTTTGAGCATGACCGACCTACATGGGTCCATGATATGAATTTGAATAAGTGTAATGTTATGTTTTTATGTTATTTTGGTCTAGATAATTGATCTAGACCTACCTATCTTATTTTTTGGAGTTGAGAAGGGTATAAAGTGTTATTTTTGGTTCAAATTTGAACTAGCCATATGAGAGGGAAAAGTGTAACCTACTTGAGAGAGTGAAAGAGGTTCTAAGGCATGAAATCAGAGCTGATGATGTTGGAAAAAATCTTAATAAGGCTATAGAGCATGTGTGCAAGAGTTTGAGATCAAATCAAGTCATGAAAATGTGAGTTAGAGCGAGTTGGAAGGAGGTGTGTTTGAAGAGGGTTTGAAGGAATTTGGAGC
The DNA here is from genome assembly GCA_018340775.1 of Taxus wallichiana var. yunnanensis. Classification (NCBI taxonomy): domain Eukaryota; kingdom Viridiplantae; phylum Streptophyta; class Pinopsida; order Cupressales; family Taxaceae; genus Taxus; species Taxus wallichiana. Next base: position 337,792,997 of record CM031236.1, read on the forward strand.
TGAATTTTGTGATCACCATCAGCTGAGTTGTTGCAGCATATCTTCAGTGATATTATTATCAAAATCTTGTGTGATGAGTCATATTCATGCAAGTCTCTTGTTGTGAGTAATATCAACAAGGGTTTAGGGGTTGGTGCTCCTTGTGGGGTTGGTGCCTCACTAAAGAAATCTCTTGTGATGTGTAATATTCACTTGAGTATTTGTTGTGAGTAATATCAGCAAATTTTCAGTGGGTTTTCTTCCCCTTGAGGGTTTCCCACTTACATATTGTGTTCTTGTGTACTCCTTCATGTTTATGCTCTTATGGATGATTGTTGCTTATTGTTAAGATCTCATTAATGCATGGTTGAATGTTAATGGTGTATAAAAGTTAATTTGAAATTGTTTAAAGGTTTTGAAGGACTGATTTTCCCTCCGCGCCCTTCGCCCCGGCCTCTCATTCCATTGTGTTTCCAACATAAAATATTATGTATATTTTATCTCTTAATGCATCTATGATTGTGGCTCATATTTCCCGTTTGTCTTTGTGTTAATTGTATCTTACTTCTCTATTATCTTTGTGTTTTATTGTGTGAAGCATTTGTAATTTTTTATTTCATTATTTATTATAAAGGTTGAGAGTGAGAGTTATATTTAGATGTTGGTCTTTTGTGGCTCATATTTTCCCTTATGGATCTGTGTTTTGTCCTCTCTCTTGCTAACTCATTCAAGGAGGGTGATCCCCTATCTTCTTGGTGCATCACAATGTTTTCATTTCATGCTTTCTTATATTTTTTCTCCTACAACTGGGAGATTAAATTATAGTAGTAATAGCATAGAGTATTTAGAATAAGATCCATCTTTCTCTAAATTTCTTCCTCAAGGAGCCCAGTGTCCAACACCTTGGAGACATTCCCATTGTTTCTATTGAGACACCAAGATCTTCAAGTGATCTATGGGTGCACATATTAATTTATTAGTAACTTCATTACATTATCTTCCTATGTCCTATTGATTTTTATCAATGTCATCAATTTAGTTGCACCATTATGTCAGATTTTAAAAAAACTATTTGGGAAGAAAATTATCTCAAACATTACTAAATGGTCATGATTTTACTATTTTTCAATTGAATTCTCTAAGAGAAAAGAAAAAACATTTGAGTGAAATATAAATAGACATCAAATTTAAGGATAAATTGTCACATGTCAATCAAACAAATGTCAAACTTTATGTCGAGAATAAAATTGAACAACTTGTGCCATTACACTACCTTATTTCCATAGTAAGAATTCCTCTCGACATAATCAACCTGCCTAAAACTTATTTTTCATGTCATGCTCTCGGTGATAAAATCTGAAATTGTCCCCTTAGAGCTTGACATACACTAGTTGAGATAGATTTACCATCTAAAAATAAAAAAATGTCTTCTTAAAATGATGGGTGGACCATCGTGGCAAACAAAATGGTGCCTACAAGGATTAAAAATTCCTCTACAATTGATACCTATATTAATTTTGAACCCCAACCAATTGTGTGTAAGTCAAAAATCTCTCCCATCTTTCCTATGTTAGTTCCCCATGTTAAAACCCAACATGAGCCTTATAGAGCCAACTCTAAAAAATTATTTTTGTTTGATGTTAGGACCTCACCGATGTCTTCTCAACCTTATCATCATTCTCAAACCCACCATGAGGTGGAAACAACTCACCAAGGGGAGTTAATGGGACTAAAGGTTTCTTTGTTTTTGTTGATGATTTTCTTAAGCCAAACCAACACCCACTTTTGGTCAATAGTTTTTCTACTTTGGAATATGGTTGAGATTATTAGTGATAGACAAGAAGGGGAACTTAGGGCCCTTTCTATGTGCTATGTTCCCAAATGCATGTGTATTTTATTTGAAGATTGGGATTGTAACATGCTAGGGTACAACCTGATTTTATGGATTGATATGACCGTTATGTGAACAAGTAGGTTGTATGTGCAAGCAAGAATGAGAGAGATATAGCTAGGGATATCATAGTTGGTCAAATTGAGAAAGTGTGGGTTAGTACAAGAGTGATGTATAAGTTTTGTCGATGCGATACATGAATTACCAAAATGAGTGTCTACACCTAGCTCACTTTATTTGCAATAAAGGCCCTAAGGATACATATGAGTATTTCCCTCTTTACATCAAGGTGAGAATGAACCTATATCTGACTATATCTTATGTTTCAAAGTATACATGCACTTATTATTATATCAACCCATTGACTTAGAGATGCAATATATATTGTAGGAAAGGGTACAACCTAATGGATTCTTATGATTGTGCATGATAAAATGGATAAGATGAAAATTTCAATGCCAAGGACTGAAATAAAAGAAAAGTCTATTAGTAATGCTATGAACCTCCCAATTACTTTGAATCATATGTTGACACATAGTCATAAGGATAGTGGCTTGAAACTTAGTTGTGATATTCATAAATATCATAATCGATTATCATCTTCAAAGGCATGTCAATGATTCACATTATCTAGGAGAAAGAACCTTGTGAAGAAGAGCCTCTACATCCTCCTAGATGCATTAAGGGGGACATAATCTTATGTAATATGTTGTGAAATACATCCTTACATATAGAGTTATGCTTAGGTACTCAAAGAAGGATTTAGATGGAACGCGCTAGAGGATCATGGATGAGTTTCCTACATGAATTTTATATCACGTAATGTAATAAGTCTCAGAGATTCCTCACAAAAATTATTTTGTGTATTCTATGTCCATTGAATTAAAAACTCATATTTTATTTTTTAGGAAGTTAAGATTGTAAGTTTCTTGCTTCATACTTTCTTGAAGTACATAGTGTCAGATTTCACCCATTTTCCTATCTTGCATGATGACATTCATGGTGGTGCCAACATTTCCATATTGCGGTGACGTGTCAAGACTCCACAAGAAACAAAGCGATAAAGATCGGAAAATATTTCTCACATACATGCAGGGCACAACCGATAGGATTGCTAAAATACTAACAAAGAAAAACATCACTATGGCATTCTCTCCTCCCAATAACTTAAGAAATTTTCTTAGATCATAAAAATACCTTGTGGATATGAACCGTATAAAGGGATTTTTATGAGATTTCTTGTGTGTGGTAATACATACAAGTGAAATTGGTTAGGCCTTTAAAACCATAATCAAAGAGGATTTCACTGACATTAATAATAACAAGACTAAAAACTCAAAGCACTTGCAGAGCATGCATTTAAAGCTCAACATCCCACCAAGTTGATGATGTGAAAAATTAGTTAAAATTTGGCAAATGACTCAAAACATAAAATATGAGAGGCCAATGAGATCGAGAAAACTTTTATAACCTTAATAGATCTGATGAGTTAAAAATAATTCGTAGTTGGCTTCCTATTATAATGCGATGTTCGTGACATAATATGGTGATTGTCTTTCAAGTGTGCTAAAATATTAGATTAATTCTTGGTCACCTAATGGAAGCGAAATTTGCTTATGGTGGTATTAGTTGAATGGTTTATTTTGGGTAGATATTTGTTATTTATTTATGTGATCACCTTAGTATTTACCTCGAATTCATTGTCTTGATGAAGATCCAAGGTGGATGGCTCGAAATGTTGACGAGTTCATATTCTTCAACCGCATAATCTCCAACATGCTCTAAAAATTCTATATCCCTTATATTTACACCCTTAATTACTACCTTGGGGAATAATTTTCTCATCAAGCCGTGGGAAAGATGAAGTATAAGTATCAAAGATGGAGTCTTCTTCGTAATAACCCAGACAAATGGGTCCTTTTAGACATTAATAGGTCCTCCTTTGGTATTGTTAATCTCTATGTATCTAATGATGGCTCGAACAGTTGATTAACTGGGTAGCTTAATAAGTAATGGTCTTATAGAGCTCTCATATGTCACTTATGCGGTAAATAGGTACTTACAAAACTGGAGCTTGGATGCAAAGGGGAACCCTATATCAGACTTCCTCAAGAAAAACGGTGTTATGGTGATATTTGGATAACTTGTCACTTATTTTATGGCTTGTGTGCAATGAATTCAATATGATAGAGCATCACAAGGGTAAAGATGGCGCTCTTCCAATGCATTGGTGTGTTGAAGAACATGAAGCATGATATTATGTAAAAATGTTGGGTCATGTTAGATCATGATGTAGGAGCATCTGGGATCACGAGAAATCATGCACCTCCCAAAATACTTAGAGCTAGTAGATAAATATTTATGCAAACCCTCACCACTCCTAAATAAGTCGCACAAAGAACCTTTTTCTTAGTCACCTTTTGCGGAAGTTACAAAAGTATGTCCAAAGTCGTGCAATACTAAAATTCCGTGTAAGCTTACCCAATTCACACAACACAATGAATGTCACACAAGCTTACCCAAATCACACAACATAGTAAATATCACACAACTTACCCAAGTCATGCAATGCTATAAATCTTGTTGAAAAGTGTTCAAATTTGTCTAATCTGCGAATTCATTCACTAATCTTCACTCTTCACACTTGTTTATGTTGCATTTATAGCAAGATACATCATTATTCCTACTACTATACTTATTCAAAATACTTTATGCACTTCTTTTTCTCCTTCTACAACTAAATTAGCTCATTAATCCTCACTCTTCACACTCATTTATGTTAGAGTTATATGAATGCTTCTTATCTATATAGAATGTTAGGAGTATCCTTTCAAGCACTAAAGGACTCCCTATCAAAAAAAACTCAAAATGCCTATACATTGAATGGGTTCTCATTTGGTAGTGTTAATGTTTATATATCTAAAGAATGGAATTATGGTGATAGTTAGCTAACAACTTGTCACATGTTTTCTAGCTTATGCGTGAAGACTTTAATAAAATCGGGCATCTCGAGGGTGAATACGGTGATCTTCTTTGAAGAACATGTTTGTGTTTCGATAGAACATGAAGCGTTATTATTTTAAAAATCATTGGTGAATGTCAGATCCTCTCCTCTAACGGCATGCATTTATTCCCCAACTTTGGTTTACCTGATCTAACTTATAAGTCAGAGTAGAAAGAGTTCTCAAAAGACTCAATATTGTCATGCTTATTGAATAACATGTGTTCTTTTTGCATTCTCTTAGAAATTTGATTGTCACCATGTGTAAAAGAAATTTCTTTCACAATCACATCTCGATCAACCTCCAACATCCTCCTTATGAAATGGTGGAATGATTCCATCCACTGCACCACCGCTTTCCTCCACCACTCCACTAAAAAAGTGGTGTGAGTTCGCAAGTGAGTTGAGTATGCTCTTCTCAATTATTTCATAGGATTTCTACACGTTTACAATGAAATCATTTTAATCATCTACTATAATATTTGGTTGATGGGCTTAGACATAAATTCAAACTCGATGAATCCCATACGAGAGCAACTTAGATCTGGGCTCGTCTACATTGGCTCAAATTTAGAGATCGTGCTTCCAAATAAATTTTGAAATCCCTTCATGTAAAGCATGCCACATAGAATATAAAGGCCATCCAAATGGCTCACAATTGGGTTACCAATTTTCTTGATATCTCTAATGCCTTCGTCAAACATTGCAAAATGCCATGACAGAAGAAATCAAGCACTTCAGAAATGTCTAGACATTGTACATTCGTCTTCAATATGACTCCTCTCACATTAGATGAGCTCTATACAGTTCTACAATACATGAATACTGACAAAACCTTGAATATCGATGGATTTCCCTTTGAATTTTATAAAACCACGTGGAGCTTCGTGGGCCCTAACATGTTGCAAGTTTACAACGAGGCATCATTGGCTCAATTTTTTTATAAAATTATTTTAAAAAAGAAACATAAAATTCATAATTAAAACTAGTGATCTTAAGCTCATTTTCAATAGGAAGCCTATCACTTTGTTGAATGTCTCTTACAATATTATTGATGAGGCTTTAGCACAATACATTTACCACATCCTTTTGATTATTTTCAAACCCTATAAGACCGGCTTCATCAAAGTTATATCTTAGACAATATCATAGATGAGTGCAAAGGTGTGAAATAGGCCAATGTCTCTCAACAGCGAAATATATTTTTCAAATTGAACTTTGAAAAAGCATATAATCGCATTGAATGATATTTAATCCTTTCCATGCTTCAAGCTCTTAGATTTCATGAATTTTTTCTTCAAACTACTCTATTCTCTTATGCATCTACTTGTTAAACTATCAATGGTCACAAGTCTAATGTAAGGAAATTACTTAGATAGATCAGAAAAATAACAGCAATAGGACACCAAAGAACACCAAATAGAAATATAATATGATAATTTCTAAGAATAGATGGCTTAGCCACTTCGAGGGGGAAACCTCCACACCTTACAATAAGACTCAAATGCTCAATATGATGATCATCTATTAGTTACTAACTCATATATATACCCTACTATGTTATGTAAACTACCTAAGCCAACCTACTAAGCATATGAAAGCTGAAACAAATGTGATATGACATGTTAAGGTATTATGTTAGCCACAAGTCGAATATACATATCTTCATATATGAACTAGGATTAAGAGTGTAGCATGCATCTCCTCTTCAAAGCAACATTATCCCCAATGTTGATTATTTCTTGATGTTGCTTCAAACACGTGTAGTCCTCCATTTTGATGATCGTTGGATGTTGGTATATGAAATCTTCCTCCTCCCATGTTCCAAAGCATCATTTCGTTGACTCTTCGACTTGATTAGATACTCATTAATGACTCCCTTACTCGCCCTCTTAATGTACAATTCAAGAATTTTCTCAAATTCCAAACTGATTTGGTCTTCTTTATCCATCTTAGGTAACTTTATCTGGGCTTAAACATTTTGTATGATGACATTCTCAAAAGTGTGATTGGTATGCGAAAGTGGAAAACCTTATTTGAGACTAGAGTATCTCTTATTGGTGTTCATTGTGTTCTTTGACTGCTCAAACCTTTGGTTGGATCTTACAAGTCGAGATGGTGGATGGTGGCTAGAAATCAAAAGATCTTTTGGAAAAAAATGTTTCTCATAAGTGGCTCGGCTAGTGCCTTATATTCCACAACAACTAAATAAGTTTCCATACTTTCTTGTAAAATTTGGTGGTATGTGGGCAAGTGATTGTTTTTCTTCCACTAAAAATAATTTTTTGTGGGGCCCTTGATTATCTACATTTGATGAGAGCTCACCCTTTGAGGTGACTTTACACGCAACCCTTTCAACTCAAACATCTTGCCTTTTGAACAAAAATGCATGAATAATTCTTGGAAGTTCATTTCAATCGTGCCCAAGGTTGTGAGCCATTGGAATCCCAAAACAATATCCGCTCCACCCATGGGAATAGAAAACATAGGGGAATCTAACTTCTAGTCTCCCACTTCAAGTTTGATACTATAGCATTTTCCTAAATAATTGACTATGTCACCATCTGTAATCATGACCTAGAATTCTAGAGCTGTTAAATAAAAAAGTTCATACATGTCGCCAACTTATTATTGATAAAATTATGTGTACTCCTTGAGTCAATCAATATTGTTACCTTCATTCCTTTAGAATATATATCACCTTGAAGGTTTGTGGGAAGATAACATGTGACATTGTATGGCAAGAAATAGTCGGTTGGGAATATCCAAACCCTAGTTCATCCACAACTTCTATTTCTTCATTTTTGACTTCATCTTTAATGGCCTCAATGTAGAATAACATCTTTTCAACACATCTATATCATTTATTGTATTTGCTATCACAATTGAAACATAAGCATATTTATCTTTTCTCTTTCATTTGTCGAAGAGTTAATTTGGTAGGCTAAGGGAATGATTGTGTTGGAACCATGCTCTTTGTTAGTAGTAAATGTCCTCTATTTGATCAAATATCTTTCCTCCACCCGTCGAGCAACTACCATGGATTCTAATAAAAACTTGGATTGAGGAGGCAAACATCAAGTTTAATGATATCCTTGAGACCACCCAAAAACATATTATTTAGATAATCCTTTGAGATGTCATCCACACGTAAGGACATTATTTGGAGTTGGTGGATATAATCATTGATTGTCCTCATTTGTTGTAGCTTTGTTATCAGGTTATATAGTTATTTGTAGCATAGTTATTGTAGTGCATCTAGAGCTCATATGTGAAAATTTCCCAGGTAATAGGGAGACCCTTCTTTTTCTTCTACTCGCACATCCATCTATACCAAATGAATTGTTTTGGTTCCAAATACAAGGATGTCAATACCACCTTTTGTCCACTTGAAACTTGATGCACATAAAAAAACTTCCATTTGGTTGATCCATGTGACTAGGTCCTTACCATCAAATTTTCTCATCTCCACTTTTGGTATCATGTTTTTACCCCTATATTAGAACGATTAGTGTTTTGGTTGTGATGAATTAGACATAGAGTTAATGGGAGGCCCCAATTTACCTAATTGGGAGTTCGCGAAGTTGTGGTTAAGGTTCCAGGACTAGAAAACAATGTCATGAATTCTAATTTCATTGTGCTCAAGTTACCACTAAATGAGACATTGACCTCTGTAGAGTATCTTTTTTCAACATTATTATTTCATATTGAACAAATTGTATGCAAGCTAGCTAATTATGAGATTTGTTGAGGAAAACCCATTCGATAAGTCTTCCAAATCCATATCCAAAAGTATTCTTCCCTATAGCTTGGCATTAGTCTTTCATTTTCCTCTATTTTGTGGGCCTATCATGGTTTTGTTTTTGTTTTTTGGATCCATGGTTCTGTGGTTAGGGTTTAGGGTTCAAGGTTAGGGTATGCATTTAGGGTTTAGGGTTTTAAGAGGATGTCGGAAAAATAGATGAAAACACAGGAAACAAACCCTTACTAAATTTTTACAATCTTTCCGACTATGTAAGAAACTTTTTAAAAATTGGAAATTACTGACCTATGATACAAATTTATTGAAAATATTAAAAGGGTGATAAATTTTGCAAAACATATCAAAAAATCCCAAATTTCAAAGATAAGAAAAACTTCAGCAAAACTTTGGAAGAGAAATTCATAATGGTTTGCAAGATATAATCAAAACATCAAAAAATCAAAGTTTTGATATAATCAAGAGTTTTGACCTAATTTTGGCTCAAATCAAAGTTTTGATACCACTTGAGGAAATTACTTAGATATATCAAAAATAACATCAATAGAACACTAAATGACACCAAAATATAGAGATAATGTGATAATTTGCAAGAATATCCGAGTTATTCACTTCAAGGGGCAATCTCCACTCCTTACAATAAGCACCAAATACTCAATATGATGATCATCTAGTAGTTACTAACTCCTATATATACCCTACTATGTTATTTAAACCACCTATGTTCAGCTACTAAGCATATGAAAGCCTAAATAAATGTGATACGACATATTAAGGTATTATGTTAGCCACAAGTCGACTATACATATCCTAGTATATGACCTAAGATTAAGGGTGTGGTATCTAATAACTTTGGCCTCTTTCGCTCTATCCAAAGAGAGTTGTTTACTAACTCCCACACTCTATGTTTTGGTTGTGTAAGCTTTTGGATATTTTTTACCCATCAAGCTACACAAGGTTGATCTCGGGGTATTTTCCACCCAGATTGCTCAACACATTAATGGTCACTTCAAAGATGACTCCTCACGCTTGTTGAAAATAAAGCCTCATTTAAGGGAGCTAATCAATGTCTTGATATTTTCTATAAAGCTTTTGGATATAATTTGCAAAGGGCCAAAACTCTTTGTTATAGAAAAGCATGTTCCTCACTTTGGATTGGCTTCAAATTTATCCTTAAAAGTGGATCTAGTGAAGAGAACAATTCAAAATTATTAGGCATTATGGTCACCTTTGGTAACACACCTTTTGACTTATGGCAATATGCTCTTGACATGGTTGAGAAGATTATCATCTTTTGGGTGTTTACATCTCTCTCTAATAGGTAAATATTTGGTTCGCACCAAGATTCTTGCCATTGCTTGTGTATTATTCTTCTTGTTGGGATCCTTCAAGGCATCCTACTAAAATTTGGCCAAATTTCTTTGTGACTTTCTTTGAGCCAATTCAAACAAACAGGGGGTTGCTTGGGATGTTTTTGCCCTCAAGAAAAAGCGGTATGGTCATCATCAATGTTTATAGACAAAGCATCATTTTATGTGCCAAATGGATAATTACAACAATTAAAGGGAATGAGGCTTGGAAAATGCTCCCCAAGGCGTCACATTTCTTTTGGAGCACCTTATGCCAACACTTGTTGGAAGAACATTGGCTTCCATACCTTGCTTTCACTTTTGTGCATGTCAAATGTGAGCTTGTCAAACATTACTTGTGATGGGTTGGTGATGGTTTTAAATCAAGGCTTTCTTTCAATAGCGATGGCATCCGGTGGTTGTCCATTTATGATAGAAATGTATTCTACTTGCAGAGAACTAGAATTAGAACTCTTCGGTTGTATTAGTAGGGAATTGCTTCTATTAAGTAAGATTATTTCATCCAAGTGGATGGTGTGCCTTGAGCTTAAGTTTAAATTCAAGCTTGTCAATTAAAACCTTTCCTCCATTTCAAAGATATGAGATCTCTGTCCATATGTCATGATGCACAATCTTCGCTTCCAGCCTCCAACAAGGTGGCAAGACTAGCGGTGGCATGTTGATACTACTTCAAGAATTAGTTTTGGGCTTGTTTTATTAGATCATGAGCCCTTTTGCCCCTACTCTCTGCTAGTTAAATTCTATTTAGAATATGATTTCCTCCCCTTGAACTTTGCTTGTGTGCCTTAGTCGAGTCAAAAATTCCAAACTTAAGTCAAAAATTATGCATTTTGTGTTGCCTTATTCATCATGGTCTTCCACCAAGTGAAAGGCTAAAACACATTGGTGTTTTTTATCTCAAATGGCATGTGTGTGTCAACCCTAAGTCCTTCAAACATATTTGTTGGTTTTTCCCTCAAGCTAGAGATGCCTAGACATGGATGCACTCCCTCTTTAAGCCTTTCCACCTTGAGCCCTTCATAAGGTGTTTCAACATTTGCAAAATTTCCTTAATCGCTAGAGGAGCGCCCCTTGCACCATGAGTTAGGTTTCACGGAAACCTCCACAATTATGCTCTTCATTCCTCGTCAAAGGCATAGTTGCTCACGAAGCTAATTACCATCCCCTTTCCACAACCACTTCACCCTCCCATCATCTCAACAAATTCCTTAGAGTCCTCTACCACCTTGGAGGAAATCTAACACGATTTCATCTCATTGGCCCTCTCTAACGCAGTGGTCAACTTAACTATTGTTGGCTTTCTACCCCACAACCGAGGAATTATGGTGACATTGCATATACGAGACAATTCACAACCCTTGGTTGGTTTGCTACTTGAACTCTTTGATGAATGAGCCTACTAGTTTGGGGCTCTCTCCCAAAGATGATCTACCACCTCCCGTGAGTGTTGTTGCTTGTGTTTGACTCTTTTACTTTTGCCACATGTAATTTTGAACTTTTGGTTGCCTCTATGGCATTCGAATTGTGTTGAGCTGTATTTTTTTGGCAAGGATATCGGCGTGAACTTTTCATACCACCTTTTATTATAACCATCTAGTATTGATTTATTGATTAATATAATGATGTGCTCCAATTTTACACAAACCCCAAATGAATGGTTGATCCAATCATCTACAAACCCATTCTCATTGCTTCCAATAATGAAGACAAATGTTTCATGGTTTGAAGTAGTGCAAACACACACCGGTTGAAGTATCCTTGTAGGATATTACTTTAAAATATGCAAAATACTGAGAGATAAATTACAAATGCTAAACAATCTGATTTTTGTAGAAAATTAAATCTAGGGCAATGAAGAAAATAATGGACAACTCCAAAAATACTTGCTCAAATCCCTTGAAATTTTAAATGGAGCTTGTTAATACAATAATAGATATTATAGAATTGTTTTTGGAATTTTTTGAATAATAGAATGCTGCCAAAAATTACAGCGTACCCTAAGCAGTTGAAAATTTCTAAAATTAATATCTCCCGAATATAGATGCAAAAATTATGAAACCTTGGAAATATTATCTATAAATATAGGAGATGATATCCCAACCTTCAAATCAGAATTTGAGGAAGTGGAAACCCTCCAAAACAGATCTGCAATCTTCAAAACAAGTCGCCCCACCTAGGAGATGGTTGGAAACCCTTGCAAATGCCTTCAAACTGATGCTAGACCTTGCCAAAGAGGTTGCCGTAGATCTGCCCTGAAAAACCCAGAAATCTCTCCTCCAAAAATGCCCAAAATCCTCCAAAACCCTTCACTGAAACCCTCTGAAAATATCTCTAAAGAACAACCCTGATTTCAGCTCCAAAAATGACAAACTAGGGTGGATCTCTCACCACCGAAGAGTGCCCTACTAGCTAGGGATGGATCTCTCACCACCGAAGCTAGGGTTCCTGTGGGATCTTACTCCACAAGCTGGATATTTGCAAACAACAGTTGCACATGAAAGGAAATATAAGTGTATGCATGAATGATCTTCTTTTCACCCCTCCACTCCTTTTATAACTTTTCCCATGCCAAGGAACCCTAAAAAGCCCAAGTCGCACTTTCCCCTAGGGAAGACCAAATTAATAAAGTAACTTAAAGTTACTTTTTCCCTTTCAAGTCGCCATGGTCCAAAAGGTGACCCCCAACGCAAAATTAGAACACTAGGGGTTAAGTGGCCCCTTCCAACGATAAAACATAACATCTAGTCCCTTCGAAAGCACTTTATATTCCTGTCAATGGAAAATTATAACAACTGGACTAGATATTCATACCCAATAGCTCACAGCGTCCATAACCCCTTGGGTATGACCAAGGCCTGGACTCGAGTTGGCCCCTAGGCCTATGGCGTAGGAAAGGGGACATTACAGTGACATCTACAAGTATCTTCAAGACCATCAATCTATCGCCGTCAAATGACATATTTATAACAGCACAAAAACTTGGATGGATCAAAAATGGCTCCATCCCTACGCACACCAAACCTAACATAATCTTTGTCATTGGCTATGTCAATGTTCCAAACACCTAAAAATCAATATGTTAGTGTTCACTCACAACACATGATACCATCAAATGACACCAACATTGTTACCTTCATTTCTATAGGGGCCGAGCCTCACCTTATGAAAGTGAGGTTCCCCTCACAAGGAAGAGGGTATCACCCCCATGGAACATATGAAAGCGTCGCGTGGCCCCGATTTGATCATTACATTCAAATTTTGTTTAGCCCAAACACCAAAAAATAATGTCACATACAAGAACCATTTCATCTTCTAAGAACAACGAATTATCCTTCATAGCTTTATAACGTAAACGCATACATATGTATCTAGATAGACCATTAATTATCATACTATATCGAGCATGGTCATAGCTAGTGAAACGTCTTTCTCAAGATCATGCCATGTCAAGAGTATGTCATGTTATCTTTCCTATTTCTCTCCATCAAAATGTTCATTTCTTTATATTGTTTCCACATGGATAAAACCCATCTAGATTCTTCATTTTAAGGTGTTGTCCCCAAACCATCCCTAACATCCAAATCAATGGTTAAGCCTATAGATCCAAGCATTAAAGTAGCTACCTTATTTCATTTTGTTAACTTACATACCTTTTAAATAGTTTGACTTGGGTGACGGTTTTAATATACATACAAAAGCAACTATATTATTACGCTAGAGGCGTGGCTACTATGCAATCGATCTCTTACGACGACGCAGAGGAGGTTGTCGAGGCTCCTGCTTTCCCGACCCTCCTGCTTCACCCTGCTTGGCATTGCCCTTCCACCTGTCGCCTGGTACGTGTGTGCGCATGAGGAGTTTGGGTTTTCCTTATCTTTTGTTTTCTCGGCCTTGGTTTCATTTCTAGACATTGCCTTATCTTTTGATTTCTCCGGACAGGAAGCATGCTGAAGAACGGATAGAACTGCGGACATGGAACCTCGCAAGTACTCTGCATCGAGCGTAATGGCTTCCTCAACTCAGCCAGTGTAAAAATCTTTATTTCCTCTGCCTTTACAAGATCCTCAAATAACTTCGCCAGCATTCAATATCAGACGAAATCTTCACAAATATGCAACAAAATTTCAGTCAAGCCTTTGAAATAATGAAATCTTCACCAAAAAATGCATCAAATTCCTTAGCCTCGAAACCGCACTCGCAAAAACAACAAACCTTCAAAAATGCAAAAATCTTCACAAAATGTACAAATTTTCTGCTCTGAAATTCTGGAACCTCACAGTCTGCAATTACATTCTTGGTATGGGTATTTTGTTTTCTTTTCCCATGTTTTTCCTGTTATAAACCGAACTGTGGACCATATTTTTGGTAGTGTATAATTTTTATAGTCTGATTATTATGTCTTGTAGATGGCAACATTCTAGAGTATTAATTTTTTTGTTTACGAGGTAAGCTTAGGTTGATTTAACATGCACTGTTAGGCTTCCACAGAAGGCAGAGGAGCCATGTTAGGGCTACAGAAAACCTTAATGCACCCATGCATGTCAAGCCTCCACATTTTATTCGGGTTCACAAAAACAGGAACATATTTCTTGTAAAAATTGTCTTGTTTAAGACCTAGCGTTAGGGTAGCATGGCTTCATATTTTCTGGTTTTGTCTGTTTCCATTGGCACCCAAAACCTTTTTTAGATTTGCTAGAGGTATGCATAGGGCATATAAACTGTTTGACAAAATACCAGAAACAAATGTGGTCTCCTGGCGTGCAGGCATTGCAAGATATGGATAAAATGATTTTATTTATTATTATATTTAAACAGTATTGAGTAGACTAATACATGTGTTAGTTTCTTTATTTGTACTCGAGGCAGGGAGTACATCTTTTGTGTTCAGCGATGGCTTAGAACCACTTGATATTACTGGTAGGTGCATACAATTTGAGGTACACATATGCCTTTTTCCCTCTGGAAATGTTGATAAATAAAAAAACTATTCAGACAATTATTTCCAGAAAGTCCGTCATAATAAAGATTGCCTCCTTTATAGCTCACTCGTTAAAATTCAATCTTATCAAAATGACTTACTATCCAAAATCTGTTTGGAGAAAAATATGTTGATCTAGAGCAATTTTTCTTTATAACTTTCTATATTGATATAGCAATTGTTGTGAGGGAAAGAAATATTATTTGTTCATTCAAAATACAATGAGGGAAGAATATGGTAGTAAGTAATTTACTCGAAACAGCTAAAACATGTTCTTCTTCAAGAAGAGCAGCAAATCCATTCACTCTTGCAGTGTATGAATAGAAGATTGACTCATTTGAAAGATAAAAATCTATATTCCTGTGAATAGGTTAGAACTATATTACATGCATTAGAGTTTGAGGAATAGTTAACGAATACCAAATTTTGTTGAATAGAGTGCAACACTGGTGGTCTCAAGTGATTTGGGAGGTTTATAATTCAAATACAACATTTTTTTGAGCTAATAACCAATTGCTTAGGGCTTACCCTCTTGCTGGTTTTTTGTCTTTTACAGTTCAGGTGATGAGTATGTCTGCTCGGACATCTACAAACACATCATCCACACTAGAGATTGATAATACAAAGGAAATAAACCATTTAAATTTCATATTTATGTAAAGTAATATTATACCCAACTTCTACTCCATGAATTTTACTAACACAAGCAAATTATTTAAAGTCATTCGGATAGAATTAAAATTTCAAAAGTTATCTGAGGATACCAAAAAGAAATTTTGCACAGCTTAATCTATGAAACACACCAACATGAAAATGATTAAATAAAAGCCCATCTCAATGGAGAGCTCTAGATGCTATATAAAAAGATTGAATTGTTATGGATAGATGTTGAAATGGTTACTAAATGGTAGATAGTAAATTATTGAATTTTTTTATATTTTTATTTTGTGGTTTTGGATGCTCATTTGTTTGGGCCATAAACGTCAGTTATTGAATATTAATTAACAGATTGTTGCTTCCCCAGGCCAAGTTTTTGGTAAAATAGATGGATTAAGCCACCATTTTGAGTTGTTTGAGAAATAGGCTTCCATTCTTAGGAACCCTTTTATTTTGCACAGCAATGGACTAACAGTTCTATCTATTAAAACAGGACACTCTAATGGTAGAATTCAAGGGCATATAAGCATTTATTACTATTTCTATGCATGCAACTATGGAATTTTCATGAGTGAAGTACATAATCACAGAAAATATTTCAAGCATCAATCCAATATTAGTTAAAGTGAGCCCAGAATCCTCTTTAACAACGCATTCAAGAAGTGCATACTTAAGCAGTCAGGTGAAGAGAATGAATGTTCTACTTGCAAGATTGAATTATAAAGATAAATAAAAGAATTTACCAATGCTTTCATGGATATAAATGGAGGATACACACACTCACTGAGGTTTTTGGTTGTGTATTCAGTGAGCATTCATCGTTATGTCGGGTTCGTAAATAAATGTTCAAATTACAGGCTCAAATTCCAAAGATGAAGGAAATTACCAATGCCAAGATGGATATAAATCGAGGATGTACATACCCATTAAGATTTCCTGTTGTATTTTCAGTGAGTATCCCTCGGTGTATCTGCAGTGCCACCATATTCAGGCTCTCTGCTGGTTTGGTTTTCCTTTCTTGCATTGTGTACTCTGACAGTGGGTTTGATTTACGTGGGACTTTGAAGCTTGGAGTTGTGGAAGGTTTTAATAGTATCGAAGTCACAGAATTGGCCTTTTATTGACCGAGGATTTAGGTGTCACGAAAATGGAAGGCCTGATAGAGATTATTTGAAATGGCGATGGCAGCCCTGACTGTGATCTTCCAGGGTAAGCTTTAGGTTTTTCTATACCATTAATGATTATAATGAGTTTCAGCATGAAATTTATATTCAAAAGATGAGTGAATGTTCAAATATGGTGATTTTGATGCCTCTGGATTTGTAATATACATTGGGAAATAAGATGATGCATTTAGAGAATTATTTTTTCTTCAAGTTAACGTTTGTTTACCAATGGGGGCTTGGTTAATTGTTGAGTTCGAAACAGTTAATGATTTTATATTCCAATTTAGTGAAAATTTGCATTGAATTTCACTAAATAGATACCCTCAATATGCTAGTGGGTATGGAGAATTGGGTACAACTACTACAAGATTCCCAAAAATAGTAGCAGTCAAGAGTGGTTTAGGGCATTCTAAGTAGCGTTGTAGTCAAATTCCAAAGATATCTCGCTCATCTTGACTACCACCACCATGATGCCAACCCTAAATTGTGTTCCTTGTTGCTATTTTTCCAAATAGTTGGTGACCCATCATAAGGGGGCAAAATCCACAAGGAGCAAGGCACAACATGGGCTCACACAAATAGGATGTGGTGTTTATGGTCGGAGCTTGTAAAGTCAAAATGCAAACAAATAAAATACCATGGAAACCCAACGGTGGAAGAAACAACTGATAGGCCCTCCAAACAATGGCTCTACAATGCAGGACAATACCAACAAGTCATCCTACTCTCCTCTTGTTTGACCTTCTTGTCAGCGAGTTCTCCCATGTAGTTGTTTGTTCCTGTTTCTTACGTGTTGTCGCTTCATTTCTCCTACTGCCAGCGTGTTGTTCCCACATCCCAGAACCTGTCATGACATGCATGAGATATGGTGCTTCAATCTTTGCTCTGCATATTTAGATTCTACCCTGTACTGTTGCAATTTCGGGAGCCAAATTTATAACCAGATCATGGATGTCACACACGGAAGGTCCTATTCACAGTTAAATACAGGTTTGTCTTGGTGCTTTTCCTGATTTATAATGTTTCTTTTGTTCGTTGTTGTTTTTTTAGTTTGTTTGTTTTTTGGTAGATTAGCATAGCCATCCGGTTCCCAAGATGCGTCCTAAACAAAACCCTTACTTGGAATTGCCAAAAATAGGGTTTTTTCACACCAATTTAGTAAACCATGTCCCTGCCCCATCGCATGTATTCTCTTGTGAGTTTTTATCATTTTGGGATGCATTAACAAATTTATTTTTTTAACAAAAATCTATATGGTTTCAACTATCGACTCCACAAACATTTGTCATCATCCTCCCAAAGATGAAAAATGGGAGCATTAACACAGTGGTATGGACATCCATCATATCATAATTGAAAGAAGATTTTTCTCAAATGTTGTAGTTGTGAATGCCCTAATAGACATGTATGCAAAATGTGGAAGCATACACAAGGCACGTGAATTGTTTGAAAAAATGCTTCAAAGAGATGTCATCTCATGGAAAGCTATGGTTACAGGATATGCACAAAATGGTTTTTGAAAGAACGCTCTCAATATTTTTGAACTAACGGAGCACTTTAGAACATACCCTGACCATGCAAGTTTTAGTGAATGAAGGCTGTAAATACTTCGATGACATGAACAACTCTTATTGCATTAACCATACAATTGAACACTATGTGTGCATGGTTGACCTTCTTGGTGGTGCTGGCTATCAATACTTATGATTAGCAAACGTATTACTTGGACAACATGGATGCAAGAGGAATTTTCACTATGCAAAACCAAAGACTGATGTATGTTTAAAAACCATTTTCACCATTCCAAGGCTACTCGCTTTGGTTGGATCCCAACGACGATGATGTGCAGCTTGACCAGGTTTTATTGTGTGCGTCTCGAGCAGGTTACCATTGTTAACAACTTGTCACCTGTTCCAACTTGCTCAGCACCCACACGTTTGTGCAACATTTCATTCAAAATACCACATAGGATTGCCTTACAGAGGCTTGTCTCGATAGCTATGTATGCAAAATGTGGAAGCATGCATAGGCTATGTGAACTATTTTACAAAATGCCTCAAAGAGATGTGGTCTCTTATACAAAACTACTTGATTAAGCTATAAAATAATGACCTCAATGGAAATCTCCAGAGGGCAAAGAGAAAAGGGGTGAGGTCTACCAAAATCTATTGTAGATTACTATGCCCAGGGGTAGGGGTCTCCATCACTTTGCATTGTTTGTTTCACCTATAAATTTGTAATAGTTTTACATTTATTTATTTATTTATTATTGGATTGAAGTCTAAATTTTCTACCCTCTACTTTTCAGGGGAACATGTCTAATTATTTGTGATTACCATTTAGCTGAGCACAAAATGCAGAAATTTCATTCAAGAACAACACTTTTATTATGATATAGGATTTTTCATATAATTTTGAAGAGAAACAAGATTATGATTATAGGTAAGGTAATATGATAATATCTTCCATTGGGTCTAGATGAGGTGCCTACATGTTCCTTGTATTCCTTCTTTTCTTAGTCTGAATTGTAAGTATTGCTCATTTAAACTAAAATTGTCACTGGTGAGCTTGTCTGGAGTTTATCACTATTAAATTTCCTAGCGCATCGTTTCAACTTTGATATCATAAGTACATTTTCTTTGTCATTGGACCCTTATAGATTTAGCATCTATTGGGTCATGGCTATGTATTTTCCCAGTTCATGTTCTTATCATTATGGTGTGTTCAATTTGTGTATTTTGGATTCAAGAATCTTGCATGTTTTAGACCTGCTCATTTCATCTCTTGTTTTTAGTGCACTTTTAGGATATGTCGCTTGTAGACTATTTTAGTTTTATGACTGGGTATTTAAGCTTGCATGTATTCTTTATTTCCTTTCTTATGTATAATTTTTGATGAAGTTTATTTACCATTCTATATTTCATTTAAAGAATACACCTTGACACAGTTTTGCTTAATCTTGTTGGGTTTCATTTACAAAGTCGTGTCACTATTTCAAGCTCTGTGGCTTATCCCTAAAAAAACATACCATTGTTTTGCATCGCTTCATTCCACCCTGATACATCCTACGCTTGCACCATAGGCTGCCGTATATGAATAATACAAAAGGTGCAGGCTTGCAATGGAGGTTGTGGTCTTGCAAAGTCTGCATATGTGCTATTTGGTAAAGATCCATTTGTGTCTCCCAGGTTGGATTTAGTCCACGGCTTGGTAATTTGTAGTGCTCTGCTGGAAATGGCACCACTGATGGACCATAGTCTGTTTTCTAATTGGTTAGCCTGACTCTTGTTAGTTTGAGATAGTTATATAACTTTGAGTAGGGCTAAACAATACCAAATTTGGAATTATAGCGCCTACAACAAGAATAACAAAATAATGAAAAACAAAAAACTTGTAACACATTTGAGGGTGTGCATCAACAATCTATAATATTTATTTATTAAAAAGTTTGGGAAATTCTAATGAGGACAAAATGCTACTGAATGGGTATACAGGGAAAAAATTACAAAATTCATCTTTTTGTATATTTTGCACAGAAATAGGGAGGCATTTTAATTGGTTTCCCTATCATCATCTCGTGCATATCCAACAATTCGTTGTGGCAAGTGGCCGTGGTTCTTGTATTTTGTCAAACACTACACATGTTTCATGTTTTCTTTGACCTTTTTACCCACACATGCATGCCAGGTAGGGATGTTTAGTGGGTTTTTGCCTACGCACCTTCTCCTCATGGAATGTCATAGCTGGACCTTTCAACAGAGGAAATATTGCAAGTTGAAGTAAGAAGTACCTACAAGATAACATGGGTATGATTGAACTACAGAGATTTCTTGAGCTATCAAAAATTCACAGAAACTGGATAGGAACAATGGGTAAAAATCAAATCTTTTCCAATGAATTCTCCAACGAGTGGCTAATGAGGACAACATTATAGTAGGAGCAAAGCCCACTAACTCGAAGGTTTCTCTACAAGATTTGTCCCACACCTTTGGTAGAACAAACGATGTTATGACACAGATCATATCCTAATAGCTGAGACACTCATAATTGAGGCATTTTATCAATAGGTCATAGAGCGAGTTATAGAGCTACTTTGAATTGTCATCGAACATTCTATACCTCCTTTAACACAATACTCTATTTTTGAAACTAAGAAATACATAAAGCAAATGTCTTGTACTTTTTGTTTAAACTAACATATGAATTTATTGGAACAAATAAGCACGTTTACAATTGTATAACATATACAAAAAACTGACCTCAATTTGTTGCAATTGATGAACTTTTACCAACATTTGACCCCTCAAATGCAACTTGAACTCAAACCCTACTCATATTGAAATAGCCTCTATATTACCACAAAAAATCGCCTTGATTCCAGACCGGATCGAAGACATGTTTTCAGATTTAAATTTTCTTTCATTGTTATACTATCTAAATATATTGCAACTCTACCCTTCTCCATGTATAAAAGCAAGCCAAGGTGGGTGACTTATTCATTTAGTTAAGCATAGTATTTTGTAATTCTCTGTGTGACTAATATACACAGGTGTTTGTTTGAGTGAGGAATCTTCCCACTTTACAACACTATTTTTAAACATTATCAGTCCACATTTCTATGTCTAATAGTACCCAATTTTTGGAGGAGTAAAGGTTTAGTTCACCGTAAGTGCAGATTTGTGCACCATGATTTGAAATTTAACATAACATTAGAACCATGCAACTCAGAATTTACTTGATAAACAACACTCATATCTTTCAGCTTTGCTTACTGCGTAATGAACCTAGCCTCCGTTATAGTAATTAATGTAGCTGCACTCTATCATTCATAGTCATCCATTTCAGTTTGGCCTTAATTTAGATAACCAATATGTCCTTTAATTCAAATTTCAATACAACCAATCAGAAAATGCTTATTAACGTGGGATCAACGAATACCATTACCATGTACATTGCAATGAATCTCGTACAGGTATACATTAAAAGTATTAAGTTTTTTGTCGGAGAAAACATTCGATCATTGTCAAAAACAAATATGATCTCCTCCATCCATCCTACAACACCATGATACCTTTACAGTAAAACACCCAGCTACGTTGTGGTTGCATTTCAATGTTCTTACTTTCATTGTACAACTCTTGCTTGCATAATTAATTTTAAAAAACTCAATTTATATGTTCAATCACAAGCCGGACCTACACTCTATTTCTCATATATGACTCATCTTTCTTAACAATACCTCACCTCCGATGCATTCTACATATATCACTGTACACAATTGAAATACTTCATTACATAAGGCACACTTATGATTTGTCTCACCTTGTGTTTCCAATATGCACATTCTTTCCAATCCATATGTAGGCACGCTATAGATGGCGAGATAACTTCTACAACATAGCCACGCGTATCCATAATAACAATAGTTACATACAACACTTGTTATTTGAATGCATAGAAGACCATAGCTAAGGAGGCACCCCTATTGACTAATCACAATCGAGGATGCCCAAAACATCCTCAAAGAGTAATTCTATGTGTAGTACTACAAACCCACCCCATAAATAACCATCTTCAAACAATGTACACCTCTGCAAGCCTTCAAATATATATACCAACTACTTTGTAACATGTAAATATAGTTACCATTTACTAAAACGAAAACATTTACATTACATAACACATACTAGCACCCACCTACCTAAAACCATGGCAAAACTACACGCACAAATGAGTACGCTACATTGATACAGTGCACACACACACTGTACGAAAAAACAAAAGGTAACATTTACACATGTCATCCCAACCAACATTCCCACTTCCATTTAATTACCTCACTATTTCATTGTCCATCTACTACTTTACAAAAAAAACAATACATTGTGCTAAACTCATACATGTTTCCACGTCGAACATGACATGACTGCACTTTGTAAACCAAAGAAATGATGATGGCATCCTGGCATCTGCACAATATGTAGCGCACCATCAATAGTTTCCCCCTTTTCCATAAACCCATAGGCGAAGGCATTCTAACAACATTTACATAGATATGATAATGACAAAGTTGATGAATGGAAGGAGCTCCTCTCCAAACCTCGGTTCAGTGTCGAAAAAAAAAAAAAATTTTTTATCTGTATCACATGTCGACTTGATAGTCTTACAAACTTCCGCACTGTTTGAGGTCCATCCGCACAAACAGGTCACGGAGCTTATGTCTGGTACCTAATGCTCCAAAAGTAGGTTAATTTGTTAAGGTTTGGGCTTAAGGACAATTTCACAATGCTTAAGTTCTAATAAAATACAACACAAGGTTTACTTCCACCTCCATTAATGTTGTACACCATAGTAGGAATTGAGTGCAATGTGTTTGATGAAATGTCTGAGTTAATCCTCAAACCTAGGATTTTCTGTCCTAATAACCTCATCCACTTAACTCGAGTTATGATTTTCCTTGTCATCAATGACTCTCAATATTCTTCTTTTATTTTTTTCAAATGCACCAATTCTCGCCTTGTGCTACCAAACATGCCCTTCTTCTCATAATAATTGCCTACATGTAACCAACTGAAATAACAGAAAATTCAAATCAAACGATCTCCCCTCAATAACATTCCTTCCACCTCATGTTCTATTGAACTCCCTTGTGAACTGTTATTTCCCAACATGGAACTCCATCAATTGCTTGAGCCTTGTACTCTCTACCTGAATGTGTTTAAATAGGACGTTCAACTTAAGAGACTCATTTGGGGTATCTTTTAAAGGAACACATTTATGATTTGGAAGGGGCTTATCAATATTTTCATGACGAACATGCTCTAATGTGTTTCCAGTCATGTGTGTTTTTTCATTTCTTTTAAAAACTAAGACAGGTTAAAGCAATCCCTTTTTAAAACTTTATACTATCTTTCTTACCAAAATAAAGGGCAATCAATGCAATTATCCCTGTGATTAACTCAATATAACCTACATCTCTAAAAAAAGCTTACACTCACCCACTTTGAATTACAATGCTCGATGAGTGTACATTACTGTTTTCAGTCCTACGCCTCACCAGATCAATATCCAAATTGAAATCAATTTACATGGCACTTGATCAGCCTAAATAAGTTGTTTTGTTTCCCTCCAACTAAAAAAAACAACAATTAGAAACCAGATTACTCCCTCCAACTAAAAAAAACCACTTCAATTTCTACCCACACCGAACCAATAAATATTCCCACCATTTGCTTGACTCTGCTTCATTCTACCCTTCTTTTTATCCAAAACATATATGCCCCACCAGGTTTCAACAATAGAAGGACATCACAAACACATATCCATTTAAAAAGCAAACCCTACACCAGAAGATTACTCCCACACAAATCCACGTCGGCGTAACCTTGCTCCTTTTGGAGCGACAACTAGTTACTTATAAGCTTGTTTGTCATTCCTCACATTGTAACAATGTTGTGGACGACTAAATTTCCATCAGCGGGCTATAATTTGTTCAATGAGCACAAGAGAAAAACCTATGTTAAATCATAACAATAATCTGTACGCAAGAGAGATGAACCTTGACCATCAAACAAATAGGCAATAATCATACCAATGCTCTAGAGTCGCGATATCTTACTCTTAAGCATTTCCAATGTCCATGGAATGTGCTATAGGCTTCTGTCACGGCAAAAAAACTTTTTATGCCACTCACTAGCAGCAAAAAAATCTTTCAAAACTATACAAGGAGTAGGATATAAACTTTAAAGCTATGCAACTGAACCACTTCTCAATGGCACAGCACTAAACTTGGTATATTTAACTAATTTGTTTCAACAAAAATGTTATTGATAAATTGCAATAACGTGAAACAAACTCAGATTGGCAACCTGTTTGATTAAAAAAAGTACACACAAACATAAGTTTTCCCAATATGTTTCAAGACTAATCCTGTAGGATATGGACTGATCATATTGAATATATGGTGAAATGCAGGAAAAACTTGGTAATCCAAAATGCAACTACTTACTACAATCAGGATTAATACAGCCATTGCTTTAAAGGGTCCTCTCTATCCATAACACACAATGCCTTGAGCATAGGATGTACATTGGTTCAAGACTTATCATATTGGATATGGAGTCTGGACTGATTGTATTGAATATATAGTGAAAAGCAGGAAAAACATGGTAATCCAAAATTCAACCAGTTTACTATAATCCGCATTAATACAGCCATCGCCTTCAAAGGTCCTCCTCTATCCAAAACAGACAACACCTTGGCATTGGATGTACGTTGGTCAATACTTCATTAACAAGCATGCATTTACAAAATGTCAATGCTTTAGATTGAGCAATCAAACTTGAAGCAAAGTTGCATTCAAACAATAAGATATGATATGAATACAACTCCATTAGAAGTGATTGGTAAAACAGATCAAATTACAACTGAACAAATATTCACAGAATCAGATGTCTCAACATCTAACATCCCATTATAGATCTAAAAGCACTCACATTCTACAATTCTTTTGGGTAAACAAGTTAAATGCAGCACACAACCACAACATCTTTCATACCTACAACCTATTAGTGGATTGTGAGATGTTGCCAACCAGCATAGCACAAAAATCCAAAACAACCAAGCTCAT
Organism: Taxus wallichiana var. yunnanensis; assembly: GCA_018340775.1. Lineage (NCBI taxonomy): Eukaryota > Viridiplantae > Streptophyta > Pinopsida > Cupressales > Taxaceae > Taxus > Taxus wallichiana. The sequence goes on from CM031236.1 coordinate 337,818,428, forward strand.
ACCTCCACCTCAATTGTTATCTGCAATCTGCCCTGTATTCATGAGGTTGAGTACCATTCCATGAACATTTTTCAATACACAAGCCAGAAGTAGCTTGGCTTTCTCATGCAATGCCATTGCCACACCATAAGCTGGGAAGCATACACATGAATATAATAAATTGTGTAATGCTAGGCAAACCGAGACTTTAATAATCTCATTTGAACATGGAAATTCACTACCCGTTGGTAGCCACACCATATGGCAGAGTCAGTAGAGTCGCATCTAACACCACATATGTGCAAAATTAAGGTTTGTTGGCACGGATGCAAATGCTGGGTAGCTATGAAGATTGTCCTTACGTCAGAGAGTTAAGAATTTCTTGCGCTCCTGCAAAACATGGAACAAAAATCACATGTTTACAGATAAGCTATCGTAAAGATCAGCGTAAAAACAATCAGTGTCACTCTGCTTACATCCATAAATATGACTATAGCCGCAGATACCAGACCTTAAGTCCTGCTAAAGCAAAGAATTGAAGATCTGTTTCCCAAGACTGAGTGCACATGATTTACAATTATGTTTTGAGAACATAGAAGAGAAAGAAAACTAGCCATGCCTTATGCAAACTAATGTTTTGAGAAAGTAGATTACAAAAGCAAATAATATCATACCCACAAGACACAAGGGCATCTGTTTGGTCAATTTTAACTTCTAAAATGTTGGAGTAAAAACATTCGTAGTAAATAGTAAGTTGCCAATACTTTTTGACGGCAATTTTTTTCACACCCAGGATATGGCTGTAAAAAAATTTAAAAATGAAATATATGAATTCTAGCCTAATAAATAGGAATTAACCACATACTATACATATAAAATACAAAATAACCACAAAATGCTATTGATAATTTATGTAATGCCAAATGCAAAGTCATATAGGTCATGATAAAGAGATTACTCAACTTACTATTAGCACTTTGAGTACGGATTTGGTTCTGTTTATCCTCGACTTGGGTGGAAGAGAGATTATGAGGATGGAGAATTCATAGTTGTCTCAATTCAGAACAAGGATGGTATTTTCTATGGTTCATATGGTGACTACGATTTATAACTCCAGCAACACATACACCCAAAGGAAATAGGAAGTTAGAATAATCTAGATAAAAACTGGGGATAGGAGTACAAGACTTTTTCACAACTGAGCTACACAGACATCACAAAAACCAAAAAGATCGGTGTAATCAGATGGGACTCTAGTTGACCATGCAGCAATCATAGAGGCTACAATACAGAAGATTTTTTTGAGACTTATTTACCAAACCAAATATAAATAGAGATCAATTTGAAGATTATGTGCTCCAAACAGCATTTGGGTCGAGAGAAATCCTGCATCAGTATGAAGCACAACAATCGAGGAACAAGCTGTAGGACATCATCTGATTGCACATGATTACACAGACCCACAGCAAGTACTGTAATCCCTGGCATCAGTATGAAGCATTATAAGAATTGGAAGTTAAAACATTAAGTAAATGATCCCATAATAACTGGCATTAAATAGTTGAAGAATTAAGAAAATGCAAGTTTGATTGTACACGAGGAAATACACGTAAACTTAGATTATTATTTTTAATTTTAGTGTTGAAAACGTTAAAAATATGTCAAAGCTGCCATTTTTAACCTGGAAATGTCCCGGATTCCTCCTGGATGGCCCAGATACACACAGATCCGCCCACACTTGGGTGGATGGGAGATTATGAGAATGGAGAATTCATAGTCGACTCAATTCAGGATGAGGATGGTATTTGCTATAGTTCATATGGTGACTATGATTTACAAACTCCAGCATCACAGATACAGCCAAAGCAAATAGAAAATTAGAATAATCTAGATAAAATGTGGGGATAGGAATACTAAACTTTTTCACAACTCAACTAGACAGACATCACAATAACTATAAAAGATTAGTGCAATCAGATGGAAGTTGAGGATGTAGCAATCATAGAGACTACAATACAGAATAATTTTGGAGACATTTACCAAACCAAATATAAATAGAGATCAATTTGAAGATCATATGCACTCTAAAAAGCATTTGAGTCAAGGGAAAAATCTGGCATCAGCATAAGGCACAATTACAATCGCGAGAAAAGCCTTAGCCTTTAGGACATCATCTGATTGCACATGATTACACAGGACCTACAGCAATTAATGTAATCCCTAGAATCAGTATGAAGCATGATAAGAATTGGAAGTTAAAACATAAAGTAAATGATCCCTTAATAACTGGAATTAACTGAGGAATTAAGAAAATGCAAGCTTGATTCTACCCAAGGAAATATGAGCCAGCTTAGATTTTTCTTGTTTAATTTTTAAGTTAAAAATATGTTTTAAAAAGTTAAAAACTGTCATTTTTAACCTGAAAATTTCTCAGATACGTCCTGGATGGCCCAGGTGTACCCAGATGAATCTGGCCATATCTGGCTCATCCAAGAGGTATCCTAGATGAATCCACCGACGGATCATATGTGCTTCCATTTCAGGTACAGACCGTATCCATATCAGGGATGATCTGGGGTGGGGGGCATATCAGTATCCTAGATAAAAAAACATCTAACATAAAACAATGGAAAAGAAAAATAAGAAACCCACACAAAACAGGTAAGTGTCTATACCTTAAATTTTGACACGAAAAAAACTAACACAGATTTGTTGTGCTTTTAAAAAACGTGCACAATTCCAACTAAGGACGAGGTAAGATCCCTGCCACTAGAAAAATTGTACCCTTAAGGTGAGTAGCTCAGCACTAAGTGAGTCATCTCGTGCCACAATTGTGTGTAACTTGAGAGTTGTTTCCCAAGTAAAAGGTATGTTCATGACAGCAACTCATTCCAACCACCAGAGAACAATCTCTAAAGATATGAATTGGACCAAACAGAATTCAGTGCTTAATCATTATATGCTAAGATGAAATCAAATTCTTGGCTTCACATTTGACTGTTAGATATGATGGCCACACCAAAATAATGAAATTTTCTACATCAAAAAAATCAGCTAGTTAGACCACAATGAGTTCAATGAAAACCAACAGTTCATATGGTGGCTGATGAGTGAACTCCTTTATACTACATCTTAAAATAGTGGGGCAAAAACACTTAAGGACAAAGTCTGATCTCCTATATGATTGATTTTACAGATGTAGTATTTACTAGAAGCAATGATATAGTCTTAGCAAATGATTCTGTTGCCTATGATCAATCTGATTACACATAAATGCGGTCAAAATTTAATTTTTCCTCATGTTGTTCAAGAAACATTCTCACAAAAATATCATAGCACATATAGTGTGGTTGATTATTACACAGATCCCATCGCATGTCAAAGTATAAAAAGTTGCCAGTAACTGTCATCTAGAAATTGAGTGGCCAAAAAGAGATCAATACAGGCAAAGCCAAAATAGTTTTGGTTCCAACAAGATAGAGACTGCAAGCAAGGTCAAGTCTCCTTAATCAAAAGTGTCATAAATGAAGCATTTTGATTTTTGTTCAGAAGCAAAATTGAAGTTTAAAATCTATGAAAATGACATATATAAATTTTAGAAATAAAAGGAAGAAGAAAGTATTAGCAGTGCTAGAAAGACGAGACCAAGCAAAATCCATAATAGCACATCACTGATCTATATACTCTGGAGAAATAATCAGCTAATAGTGCTATCAATTTTTACCCTCTTTCAGGGCATTCCAATGAGGGTGACACTGTCTGACTCTCATTTGTCTAAAACAAATAAAGGATTTTAAAGGTTGAAATCCATGATATTTCTTTTTGGTTAGAAGAGTCAGAAACCATTGACATCAATTCCCCAATCCTTGGACACGTGTTCATCTTTATAAATATAGAGCTTTCTCAGTCTTGCCAGATGACATGACGTTATTAACTTATTATTTATGGAGTTTAGTTAACAAACCCCACTTCATGAATCTTCAATGTTAGGGGAGAAAATAAAATGACAAACCGAGTCCTCATTAAGTTGCAGAATCCACTCCTATTAAATCAACAGATTCTTTGCAAAAATAATTTTTTGAACTGCTAGTCTTCTCAACTAGAAGCATTAATAAACAGGGTTTCTTTCTAGCCACATCAAATCATCAGACAATGAGAGCAAGACGATGGTAGGTCAGAGACTGTTAGTAACATTATGTAAAACTTGACCATCTAATGTCCTGATACTTACTAAATCTCTAATCTCGCTTCATAAAACAAATAGCATGTCTTCCAAGTTGTTTTAAGGCAAACAAAATTCGCTATGCCTTTTTATCAGCCATGCAGCTTTAGATGGTCTCATTTTGCAACTTGGTTGTAGGAAACATAGATTTGCTGAGCTTAATAACTCCAAACTATGGAAAAGATAAAGCATATAGGCTTGTACCCTAAGGAGAAACAGGTATGACAGTTATTAAAATGGGAAATATATACCTTCCAGATAGCAGGTGAGAGCTATTTATTGATGACTTGGAGTTACTCAGACGTCTTGCTCGTTGATCGTGTTCCTTTTCAAGGCGCATTGCAGATATCTCTTTCTCCATAACAGCCACTTCCCTGCGCATTTTCTTTCCCTCCACCTCCAATGCTTTGTTTAAGGTCTCTACTTTTTTGATAGCATCTGGAAAGAATTTGAAGTAAAGGCTTAAGTGCACAGCAGTGCAAGAAGATGAGTGGATCTGGAGCCAAAAATGTTATCCAAGAGATTTACAAGATAGAATACCTCAATCGCATCATCTTTGTCCTTGAGACTCTGATCCTTTTCATAGCTTGCTTTTCTCAATGCTATCACCTCCTTCTGCAGAGTATCATACAATAAACCTGATACAGTATCATCTTGACCAACTTCAACAAATTCAGGTGGCTTACCATCCGAATTTTCCTTCCATGTATCCTGTGATTCACTATCTCTAGAATTATTTTCAGTTGAATGGTGGCCCTCAAGTCCATTTGCTAAAGGCTTGTTCCTGTCTACTGATCTACCACCATCAAAAGATCTGCCACCATCAAAAGATCTCGAAGTTCCCTTAGCATGCTTTAGGACTGTAGTTGTGTTGCTAGATATTGATGCCCTCAGTTGAGTCATTGATGGCCTCTTTGATCCGAATCCATTTGAAGTTAATCTTGAAGCAATTTCAGCACCCCAAGCGACTGGCGTCGTGCACGACCATTGCTGTTACTTCGCACTTCAGGCCGAACAACACCATTTGAAGATGGCCTTAGCCCCTCTTCCACAACTTTTAGTCGTAATTGAAATTTCTCCTGAATTATCACCATGAAGCAAGCCAAACACATTATTAAATAAAGAAACGATTAATATTGACGGTGATAAAAACTTTATGAAGAGTAAAAAAATAGTAAAACACAAATAAGCAGGATTAGAAGATTTTACTTTGAGCTGTGCCTCAGACCTGGCTGCCCGTTCGGCAATGGCTAACTTGTCCCGAAGCTGCTGCATTTCACCCTGCAGAGAGAAAGTAGCCCGTTCTAAGTGATAAGCAAAAGGGGATAGCTTACAAATACAAACCCACTTCCAAGATGAAAGTCCAGAATAACACTTCAGACAAAAACAATGTATGTGAATTTGACAACTAACTTGCATGACCCGCCGTTCTTCAAGCCACTGCTTTACAGGCATTACTTTATCATTGCCATCCTTCCATTCATTTGCAACTACAACAGCAACTCGATTTGCACTGACCTTTGCACGTGCCAGCTCTTGATTTAATGTCTTCTTTTCTTCCTGAGAGATATAATCCAAGGTAAGCGCACATCAAAATCCTAAAATGCAGAACAATTTATACAAAGCAGCTCAAACAATTAAATTCTGCTACAATCTGTAGCAAATCAGATTCTGGATATACAGAAAGAGAAGCCTATTACATTAATTTCATGAACTTTCCGCTGATAATCACGCACAGCATTTGCAGCAGCACCCCTAGCAAGAATTTCTTCCTCTAGCTCTCTAACAGTTTGGCTCAGCTTCTCAACCTCTGCTACTTTCTGACGGTATATTTTGTCCACAATTTTGTTCTCTTCCTGCCATAAAATGACCGAACTTTAATTCAAACAATTCATAAATAAATCCAGGAGAATTCACTGGCACTCAAATCAAATATGTGTGCATTATAATTACTAAGATAAGCAAACTACAAAAACAACATTACCTGACAAATTTCAATTTGCTTCATCAGTTCCTGGTTCCTGTTTTGAAGGTCATCAACCATGGAAGCCTTTGCTAGAGCAATTTGCACTGTCCGCTCTGCATCAAGTAATGCTGCCTCTTTTGATTTTGTAAGTCGCTCCAAAGCCCTGTTATCTTCCTGTAACTTTGCAATCTGCACAAAAGTTCAAGTTCGGTACTACCACACTCAGCTGGCATATACAAGCAAAGAAATACCATTATCGTGCTAAAAGGGCTAGCTAAGGAACCAAAGAAAGTATAGCTCATTTCCACAGGCAGTACCTCTTGTCGGTGAAGTTTGAGTTCTGCCTCCAGCGGAGCAAGTATAGCTTCAATCGGTGGCATATCATCATCCTTTTGAGCAGCATGCACTCTTCGGAGAGTGGCTTCTGCTGCAAATTGTGCCGCCAATGCAGCTTTCTTCTCGCTCGTTTATTTTCTTTATTTCGAGGTTCTGGAGTGACAACAAATCATATAAAAAAATTCAAATTAGCATTTGAAGTTGAACTGCCCTCAGATGCTCAAATTTCATACTAAGTGGAGGCCAGAATCAAAAATTGAAAGAACCAAATTGAAAAGTTTTCTTTGAAAGCACACCTTGTTTTCAAGGAGGATCTCATTAGCCTTTAGTTTCTCATCCAATTTACATAGCTCCTCTGTAATCTGGAGGGCAGGAATGCGACATAATAGTCAGCAAAATCAATTCAAAACATATTACCCAAATGATAGTCCAGCAAGGAATCACATTAAGCTAAATTACTTATAAATGAGGGCTAAGTACCCTGCACTGGATACATCTTCCTACAAGCTTGAGGCAATATAATACAACTTCCATAACAATCCATTAAAGCCAGATAAAATGCAATTCATAGATATTCTATGGAGATTCAACACAGTCATCCATAAAAAGCAAGCCCAAATTAAATGAAATACCTCTTCCACTGCCTTCTCCCTTGCACGCTCTGACAACTTCAATGCCTTAATTTCAGCTTGTGCTTCACCTAATTCTCTATCCTTATCTGGAAAGTCATGGAGGTTAGCAAAACAATAGCAAACAATCTTTAACACAAAGTAAAGCATTTTTCTAATTTGAAATATTGAATATCGAAGTATATTTTTTTAGTCATAAAAAACTTGAAGAATTTAGTATAATACACAAAAACTTCCAATAATAGAAGCACAGTGTATGATATGAAAACTGACTCAGACAATTCTGTCAAATCTGCATGTCAATTTAGTGAATTTGAAGTCGGTGTACAGATTCTCCCTTCTGCCATAGTAAATGATGCTCAATTATTGATGAAATGACACTCCTAGACAACAAATAATATCGAATTAAACATATGAAAACACACACTAAATCCAACTGGCACAGCCAAAAACATTGGAAATTCTCTATGATCTCCTTTTAAAACAACCAAATACATATATATCCATTAATGTGAGATGGGTATCTTCCAATGCTGAGAGCATATGGACTCAGAGGTTGCACGGTGTGTGGTCAGTGAAGGTGTTCGCTAGGCTAGTGATCTATCAAGGGCTTTCCACAAAAAATGTTTGGCAAAAAGTGGTATTTCTGGCGGCCTTTGTCTGTGCTTGCAGAGATTAGAAATGGTGCACTTATTCTAGGATTGTCCTTTTGCTAGGTCCTCTTGGAATCCTGTGCAAATGAAGCAGTCAGCTATCCTTCAGGGGAACCTACATTGGCATGCTGGAGTGTTTGGGGACTCCAGGTCTATAATTCAGGTTCCTCTTAGAGGCATTTGGCACTGTTTGAAGATTTTAGCTATGTTTATTCTTTGGAAGCTTTGCTGCAAATATGTTTTCACGGATGAGGTTAGCTCTCTGTATGATTTTTGCCTTGTGTGGAAAGAGGAGGTTCATATGCAACTGTTGGCAAAAGGGTATCTACTGATCAAGGAAGCCAAATTGTTTGATCCTAATGATTATTCAGATTTTATCTCTGTCCTTGTTTCCTTGAGGAAGAGATTGTAATTTTTGTATATACCTGGCCTCAATACAGCTCTTTTTGTATAATTTTTGTGAATATATGAACTCTCATTTCAAATAAAGACATTAACAACAACAAAATAAAACACTGGTGGTTGAAATTCCATAGAAGAGGTACACTGTACGATCTCAAAACTAATCTCATTAATTCTTGTCACTTTAATGAATTTGTGTATTCAATGTTGCTCCCTTCAACCAAAGAAAATGATGCTCAATTCTTGTGAAAAACAAAGTCCTAGGCCACAGACACAAATTAAATATTTGAAAACACATAGGCAAGACAAGCACCACCCACAAAAACTACAAAAGTTTTCTATAATCTCATTGTAAATAACCATATAAGGGAGAGGAGCCAATAGTGGAGCATGGACCAATAATGGTGAGGGTATTTGTGAAGTGAGTGACTAGTACATGTACATTTGTCATTCAACATTTGAAAAAAAAGTAGCTAATAAAATGTGTCACATCAAATCACATCAAAGAATCACCCAATCACATGATGCCACATAAGTGGAAAAAAATGCATGACATAATGCCCTACTAATGGTCCACCCTTTTTTCCTTTGTATGGAAAACTACTTGATTTAAATCCATTTAAAAACCACTTTCCATAAAATAAAAATGCTCAAAAAAGTATTTAGATTAAGAAAAAAAAATCTATTAAAGGGTATTTTTTTTTCAAAAAATTGATGTATTTATATGTGTGTTGTACACCCCTCAACTTGGGTGCACAACTACTGGCTCCTCTCCCTTATATAAAGAGCAATAAAAGGATAATTTTGCAGTTGTTAATATCTTGATCACAACACAATGTATTTTTCTGACTTAAATTCTCAAAAATTAAAGCATACCCACATATAGCCTGTGGTTGGAGGCAAATGTTTGTGCGTACATTTGTATAGGTAATACCCAAGTTCAAATCTCCCATGGGAGCATCTTGAAACAACGGATTGTATAGGCAATACCCAAGTTTGAATCTCCCATGTCTAACCCATGGGAGTGTCTTGAAACAATGGACAGTTGTAAACTTCAGTCCCTACTAATGCAATAATCATATAGCCACAAATAAAAAAAAGTACTTTAGGCCATAGATATATTGGCAAGGCTTGATTCATAACAAACTTAGGTCAAAACCTAAAGAGGTATAAATTTGAACAATATATAAGTTAAAAGGAAAAACAAAATCCCCTTAAGAGCTTCTACAAGGGGGTCTCTCATACATCAAATAGGTGTCTGGCCTGGTGGTGAGCTAAACAACTGCATTTACCTTAATTTCACTGAAATTCTGAGTACAATGTATATCATACAACTAATCTCATAAGATTCTGCCATTTGTACTTTTAAATTTCGTGAATATTATTAATGTCAGTATACATTATCCCTTTCACCAAAGAAAATACCCCTTAAATTTTGAGAAAAATACAGTCCTAGGACTCAAAGAATGTCACATTAAACATCTAAAATATATGTTGAGTTCTGCATTTCTAGGGGACCGGTCGTGGTACAATCCGGTCCATCCTCAGGTTCGGTCTGGTACTAACAAGCATGACAACATGCCAAAAACGGGATTTAATTTTTTTTTGCTTTTTGACCAATCAGTCATTGAACACATTACAAAACAAAACAAAAACATAAAGAGTGTTTGAAAAACATAAAACAAACCCTAAAAGCTAACTTTATTCATTTTATCAAAAGCAGAAAACAAAACAACACGCTTTACTTTTTCTGAATGTTCAGTTCTGCAACTCCATCGAGCTAAGTTCCAACAACATTGTTTTGGTATTCCTACACCACAATGAGTGCCAGATTGTTGCCAAAGAGATTGTGGAACGTGCAACAAAGAGGATTCTTAGATTGAAAGTAAGTTTTTATGAATTTTTTTGTCAAACTTCTTATTTTCTTTTCTGTTAATTTTGTAACAGTTTAAAAACAAAACAAAAACCTAAAGAGTGTTTGAAAAACACAAAACAAACCCTAGAAGCTAACTTGATTCATTTTACCAAAAGCAGAAAACAAAACGACCAACTCTACTTTTTCTGAATGTTCAGATCTATAACTCCAACAAGCCAAGTTCCAACAACACTGTTATGGTAATCCTACACCACTACGAGTGCCAGTTTGTTCCCAAGGAGATTGTGGAACTTGCAACAAAGAGGATTCTTAGATTGAAAGTAAGTTTTTATGAAAAAAATTGTCGATCTTCTTATTTTCTTTTTTGTTATTTTTGTGACAGTTTTTCAACGTGTAAACAGTAGTCTGATTTTGTTTCTTTCCCCTCATACTAATATTGCACTTGTTTTTAAGCTTGGTCCATATAGGTGTTTGTTACTATGGCAGCAAGTGTTAGCTTCAAGGGAAAGGGGCAACAACCACCTTCAAAACTGATCCTTTTTGGACCCATTAAAAATACATCAAGATGCTCAAATAGGGTCCAAGAAGATACGGTTATATGTGGTGCTGCAAAATATGCAATGTCAAATAAAAGAGCCCATACGATCGGGTGAAAGCCCGTGTCTATGTGAACCTTGATCACAAAACCAAAATTTGTTACAGTGATTAGAAAAGGGTTGCCAATAGCAAAGATTTTTAAGTATATCAAAGAGCAAGAAGCAATAGATACATTCATTGCCCTAAATTGAAGTATCTTTTGAGGAAGAGAAGATCTCAACCAAGCAACCCAATTGTTGGTCCATCTTATACCCCAATCCTAGTTGTCCTACATCCTTTTGTGGCGATAGAAGAGAATTCTCCTCTTTCTTGCAAATAACAAAAGGTAAGGTGAAGGCCAGTTGGAAATGACATTTCAAAATGAGTCTAAGAATGTTGTTGATGAGCTCATTTCGCAATGTATCTATACCAATAGACATCCATTTTACATTGTTAGGTCTCCACATTGGCCGAATATGGTGACAATAATCAATTAATCCCCCAAAGGATACACTGGCCCAGACTATGTAAAGGTACGCAACATCTTATTGGAAAAGGACAAGAAATATGTAGAAAATTCATCGAAGCCATTAGGGATTCATGCATCAAAACAGGCATGTCCATCATTTCGGACAAATGGCGAGATTCGAAATTCATTAATGTAATTGCAATGTGCCCTATAAATGCAATGTCTTTTAAGGCCCTTGATTAATGTGATTGCAATGTGATCTATAAAGGCAGTGTTTTTGAAGGGCCTTGATTGTGAGAGGCAAGGGAAGGATGCACAATTTATCGTCAGCATCCTAACACGATCTATTGAGGCAATGAGGCTTCAAAACGCTGTACAAGTCATAACAGACTGTTAAAAATTGCCAAGTTGTAAAGATGTTGATTGAGACAAAGTACAAGCACATATTTTGAACACCTTGTGTTGTTCATTCGATCAACGTGATGCTGCAAAAGTTGGGCAGCAAAATCAAGTGGATCACACAAGTGCATGCTAAGGCCAATGTGATCTAAATGTTTGTAACCAACCAACACATGTCAAAGGCCATCTTCATGTTCTTGAAATTGGAGTTATTAAAGGTAAATGAACCGATTTTCTATTTTGTAATTTAATTCCCAATTTTAATGTGTAATTTAAATTTATACTATCTACCTTCAAATTTAAAAATTTAAAAACAAAATAGATGTTGTAACATGTAGATTTCCAAATATTTTTAACTTTTGGACTGTTTTAATTTCCTATTACGTTGTTGAGACTCCATTTGCCTTGCACACAAATGTCTTGAGGCTACTTATGAAGGTGCAAGAGACATTGTGCAACATTATTATCAGCAACCTTTGAGTTAATAGTTACTTGCT